>ML796916.1:54009-77072 GCA_009831015.1 Picea engelmannii | reverse complement strand
TGAATGCATGTGGGTGCTTGTGTTGCCATCAATACCAAAGGGGGAGATTGTTGGCAAATATTTAACATATAGCGAATGCTTGGCGAATGCTTGTCATTGATGGCAAGTATAGCAATGAAGATGGCATGAGTACAAAAAGTATGTAATAGATGGGCATTATGAGAAGACGCTGCAGAGAAGATTTGAATAAGCTCAGAAGAGATAGTGTAGAGGATTGTTGGCAAAAATAGCGATGGCAAAGATCAGCATGATCAGAAGCACAGTGATAATGGGGGAGGAGAAGCAACAGTGATCGTTGGATCAACAATTCAGAATTCTCGATGACTATCAGATCTCAATATAGACAAGAAGAGCGCGCAGATATGGAGGATAGATCGCAGGCGTTAGATCCAAGCGCGAGGATCGACCATTGTAGGATCCAAGAGAATCTGCACGATCTTTAAAAGTGCAAGGTGAAGAGAGTTCGCGAAATCTCGAAATCCTAATGCAGACACAATGAAGACTTGCGAAATCACGAAAATATCCTGACCATCAATACACCAAAAGACGTGGACCGTTGATCTAAGTTCCATTTTGGAGTTTCTCCTATCGCGACTTGGAGTGACAAGAACCTCCATCGAAGGAATCACGAGATACGAATTCACGATAAGATCTGGACTGTAGATTCATAGAGATCATGGACCATTGATCTAAGCTCCATTTCAGAGTTTCGCCTATCGCAACTTGCAGAGGCAAGAAACATAACCACCGAAATCGTGATTTAATTGCAGTCGTCAGATCAAGATATGATTTGGACCGTTGATCCGACTACTTTTCGGAGTTTCGTGAATCGTGACTTGGAGAGGCAAGAAACATAACCACAAGAACGCCGAAATCGCGATATGATCTGAGCCATTGAATTAAGATCAGATCTGGACCGTCAAATCATAGGACAAGTCGCTGACTTGGAGTCAATGGAGCATGGTGTGGAAACTCATGAGATGCGAGATCGCGATAAGATCTGGACCATCGGATCTATGGAGATCTCAACCGTCGATCAGAATCGATGACGTTTATAAACTCATGAAATATGAAGCGCCTTTTTGGCACAGCCTATGGTCATCGCCGATGGTCACGAGAAGGGAAGGAGTTAGTTCAGATAAGCTCCATTTCGGGGTTTCATGGATCGCGACTTGGAGAGTCGAGATGCCTCATCTCCAAATTCATGAAATGTGAATTCGTGAAAAGAACTTTATGCATAAGCGCTTGGTCATGTCCATGGTCATATAGAGGAAGGAGCTAGTGCAGCAAAGCTCTGTATCGGAGTTTTGGAGATCGCGACATGAAGTGTCGAGACACTTTGCCACACGAATGCGGAAATGCCGAAACTTGATTTAAAGGCAAGATAATAAAGTTCATCCAACGGTGCAGATAAACTTGAATATGATCGAAGGGTTACTGTTCTCTCTCACGGTTAATTCATCAGTTACGAACCAGTTAGCAAAACTGATTCATGATTCCTGATCGGTTGGCGTTTCAGTTTCTTAGACGGTTTTCTTTTGCCTAAGAAGATGTGAAGTGTAACTGCTATGGGCATGGTGTATAAAAGAAAAAGATATAGACTGGGCGTGGTTGGCTGTTATGGATGAAAAATGAATTAAACTGTAAGAAAGGGAAAATCACAGGATGCGCAATGTGAGACTGAAAATATGCATAGTGTGAGACTGAAAATGTGCGCAGTGTGATATAAAACTCAGAGAAATGTAACAGATGAGGAAAAGACTTGAAACAGAGCAGAATGACAGAACAAGTTGAAGCAGAGAAGAATTGCAGAACAGACAAAGGAAGAGAAGAATTGCAGAACAGTTAGAAGAAGACCAAATTTACAGAACATAGAAGAAGTGGTAAGAACGATTTATCTGTGAAGTTGGTTGTTTATTTATTCATTTATATTCCAGGGTGGTTGGGAGGTGCTAGGGAGTATTGTTGTCCTCATAGGTTCAAGTGGGATCTTGAACACAGGGAGTTGTAGCTTCCATCTGGTTGCATCCAGAGAAACTAGGGTGGCAGGGTGGTGCAAGGGAGAACAAGTGTTCTTTGTTATACAGGTTGGAGCCTGTGTAACTGGAAGTTGGTGCTTCCATCCAGTTGGTGCTAGAACATTAGGGGAGTTGGTGCTTCCTTCTAGTGGGTGTTAGAGAAACAAGAGGGTCGGTGCTCTCAAACAAGTTGCAGCTTGTGAAACAGAGGTAGCAGCCTCACATTGAGTCGGTTCTCAATTATAGATGATGTACAGAACTTAAAAGACTACCTATCATTTCAAAGAAGAAGAGGTTTTCTCCCTTTATGGGTTTCCTCGTGAAAATATGTCTCTGTGTAGACCTTATGTGTCACTGATGCTCATTACTTTTATTGTCCATATGATGTATAATGTTGATGATCACTTGAAGAAATATTAAGAATGTATTAATAGACTTAACATTGTTTAAGCACAATAACAATTGATTCACACCCCCCCCCCCTCTCAGTTGTCTTAGTAATTTCAACAATTATCATCTAGCTTAGTTCTATTCTCTTTAGGAATATTCACAAATTATTCACATCCAAACACTTTTAGGTGAGAATAATTTACCATTTTACCAGTCCAATCATCTCAGGAATTCCACCATCCAAAATTGTATTATGAGATTGATTTATCATGTATCAGGTTGTCTTTACTGCTTCTACCCAAAAATGATTATGCAATCCATAATTTGACAACATGCTCCTCACCTTACCCATGATAGTGTGATTCATTCTTTTTGTAGTACCATTCTATTGAGGAGTAAGAGGCACAATCTTCTCATGTTTTATGCCAAACCTGACACAATATTCTTTGAATACGTTGGATAAATACTCCCCACCATTATTTGTCCTCAAACACTTGAGAAATTGATGAGTTTCTCTTTCAACAACAACATGAAACTTTTGAAATATCTTAAATACCTCACATTTTCTTTTCATAGGGTAGGCCCAAACCTTCCTAAATACACCATCTATAAATCTCATGAAGTATGAAGCTCCTCCTAATGACTTAATATTTACTAGACCAAACACATCAGAATGCATCAATTATAACAAATGTGTTTTCCATTCGTGGTCACTTCTAAGAAATGAAACCATTTGTTTCCTACCATAGATACAATGTTCACAAAGATCAAGATTATACGATTTCAAACTTGGAAGCATATTTTTGTGAGCAAGGAGTTTGAGACGCTTCTTTCTCATGTGACCTAGAAACTTATGCCACGAATCTGTTGAGATTTCTTCTCTTGCAACAATAACCACATATGATTTCTCTGATATTTCTCTTAATGTATACAATTCTCCTGTCTCAGATCCTTTATCCTTGAGCAATACCCCTTCACTAATTTTCCAGCCACCTTTTCCAAAGCTTGTAGAACAACCTTCATCATATAATCTTCCTATAGAGATCAAACTCATGCACATCTCTAGAACATGCCTAATTTGTTTCAATAAGATATGCTTTCCTTCCTTTGTCTTGATTTGGACATCTCCAACTCCAACAATGTTGCAAAAGTGATTATTTCCCAAAAGCACTTTACCATAATCACCAGAACTATATGCAACAAAGTTAGCTTTACTTGGGGCTACATGGTGAAATGCCCTAGAGTTAAGCATACAATCAATGATATAGTTGGACACAAATAAACATGCATCTTCCATTGAAACAATAAATAAAACCTCATGCTTTGAAACTACAACAGTAGTCTCACCTTCATTTGTGTTGGTTGATGTCCTGGCTGGTTTTTTATCACTTTGTTCTTGCTTCAATATTCAACACTCCTTTTTCAAGTGCCCTAGTTTTCCACAGTGATAACAAGTGAGCATGCCTCTTCTCGATTTCGATCTGCCTCTTGATCTCAATCGCCTTTGAAGGCCTTGATCAATTTTCCTACCGTGATCAACTAGAGTTAGAGCTTCTCTTCCTTGGTTTTCTATAACCGATTTACGTCATGGATGCTCATTCATTAAGTTGTTTTTAACATCATCGAACTTCAAGGTTCCTACAAGTGTTGAAGTTATCATAGCTACAATCATATTCTCCCAGTTGTCTGACATAGATCACATCAATAAGATGGCTCTAATATCGTCATCCAAAATTATTTTAACGGATGCATGTTGACTAGTAATTATGTTGAACTCATTTAAGTTCTCTGCTACTGAAGTGCCTCCTTCATCGTGATATTGTATAATTTGTTCATTAAGAAGACCTTATTCGATGCCATGTTTTTCTCATTTATATCATTCATCTTGTTCCATAGATATTTTGTTGTATTTTCTCCACCCACATTAAAAATACACTATTTTCTAGACACTGATAGATGGTGGCAATGGCCTTCTTGTCTAGCTTGAGCCAATCCGCATTTGGCATTGATGAGGGTTTCTTTGATATTCCCTCAATTGGAAAATACCGATCTGTCAAAATTAATATATCCTCCATCTATGACTTCCAAATGGAAAAATTAGCCCCATTAAAATTCTCCATGTCACTCAATGTTTTTTTCTCCATTCTTAATGGGACTCAGCTCAAACAATAGCTTGACGCTTCTCAATTAAACCCCATTTCCTCAAAATCTACAATCCTCCTCAAATTTTGTCATCTGCGGCTTCTTCTCACGGATTCGTCTTACCAACGACCTCTACAATTTTACCAGTGATGCCCTCTTCCCCTCATGGGCTCAATTAGACAACGACATCTATGACCACTATCCTTTCTCTAAGCTTGCTATGATACTAGTTGTTAAGGACATATTTACTAATTTCCCACTAGAAGAATAGAGTTGGGGCTTTTTCAAAACCGCCCAACAAATCTAATTTCCCTCACAAATATGGAATCTCTCACTCAGATTCTCGATCTGAAATCATGCAAGAAACCTTGTAAGCTCCCTTTACTTCCAGGACAACAATTTTAGTGATGAAGGAGAAAAATAAACTAAATTGGCCCAATACATGCACAAAGAAAACATAGGAGAATAGAAAGAAACATAGCAATATTTCTAAGGCATATATTTGATTTTTCACTTTTTCTGTTGCACAACAAATGGAAGAATACATGTATTTATAGATTTAATTTGTAATTGGAGTCTTCAAACACTAGATCTCTCGATACATTCACTAGAAATTTTTGGGCGAGAATCGAAATTTCTAAGTGTCTTTGAATTTACCTGTAGTGGTAGTTAGTAGTGGCTTCTAGAAATATGAGGTGATAGTGGCTTCTAGAATTTTTGGAGACGCGGGAATATAGTTTTCCAGTGGTTTCTTGAAGCTTCATTTTGCTTCATTGTTAATCAAGAATGGTCCAATTGGTTGACAAATACATTTATGGATGACGTGATCTAGAACTTTGATCTAGTTTGATGTGGGCATATGTGTTATGGTTTATGCTTTGATATTATCGTGATGTTATTAAATATTGAAAATGAACATGTGGTTCCATGATGAAATCTATTATGTTATATGATGATACTAATGTTTTTTCAAGTGTAACATGAAGAACCACATGTACACATGGACTCCAATATACAGATGGACCCCGTGATAGGGTTGGATTATGTATGATTGACATGTATATGGCATTTCTTACTGTTTATTCATAATCATTAATGAAATTTATTTGATATGTTGTCTCTAGATGTGTGCAGTGACAAGGAAATATATTCCAAATAAACTCACACATGTGAAAAGGGTTTTATGATGATATGTGACATGAGCACCAACAGGGAGAGGAGGCCTGAGTTTCCTATACCTACTAGCCTCCCTGCCATGTAATGGGTTGAAAAACATATGTTTTAATGTTTTTTCCTAGAGGTTACACATTGTTTTTTCCATGAAAAAAAAGTGAAATTGTATTCATCCGAAGAGAACCAAATTATATTTTGTAGGTGCTAAAAGAAAAACCCAACCATGGGTACATAATCAGAAAGAAAAAAACTAAAAAAAAAAAAAACCCAAAGGGACAGAGAAGCTGGATAAAAATACGTGGAGAAAAGAAAAACAATTCAAAGAGTTGAGAACAACCACTAATGAGGAGCAAGAAAACCCACCAAGTTGAACACGCCATAAGAGTACACCCTAGAGAAAATCCTCGGACGCTGGAAGGACTAGGTCAGAGCGGTATGAATCTCCCACATCAAGAGAACCGGAAAGCATCGGTACCAACAAATACCCCCTCAAATGCCAAAAAAGGAGAGACCAAAAAGCCGCACGCCCCCAATAAGGACCTCAAAGTGCCATCTACTACAGACACTGCACGCCCGTAGCGAGGACCTCAAAGCTCTAGCCCAGAACCCCTTCAGAATCGAGGAGGAGAAAGACACCAACACCCACCAATAGAAGCCCGATATGAGCATACTTCAAACCGAGAACATCTAGAAAAGCCAAAGAAACAACCCCAGACGACCGAAGTAGAAAAACCAAGCAAATTATTCCACGCAAGAATGATCAATTGCAGACAATATCTGGGGGAAAACGAGGTCAGAACCCAACCCTAGGAAAAGTGGCAAGAAGAAATACGGATCAACCAGATCCATGCCCACAGAACCAACCACACAGAGCCGGAAATCTAAAAACCTCTACGCGCGCAGAGAACCACAATAACCAGCGGCAAGAGAACCCACGATGGAGAAGTAGATCAAGACACTAAAGATGAAGCAAAAGGGCAGAAGAAACCATAGGACCGAAACCACCTCCTAGCAAATCTGCAAAACGTGGAAGGAAACGCCATAACCAGGCCCAAACAACAGTTGCAACAGACAAAAAACACCAGAATGAGGAAGAAACGGAGCCACTAGGCCAGATCCACAACAACACAACCCAAAAAAGACTGCAAACAGGGACAAAGACACCGCGAAAAGTAGACCACGGAAGCTGCAGCTTGGGCTGTGGCTAGGAGAACCCTAGTCACATCCCTCGTAGGTTACACATTGTTGTAGGGTAGGCCATGGATTTGGACACTTGCAAGGATTTATTGAGGGGCACACAATAAGGTGTCAATATTTATTCCTTAGTGATCATTAGTATGTTACCAGTGATGAATGAGTTGGGTTAATTAATTCCCAACCATGGCACTGTCCCCCATCATTGAAAAATCATACTTGAAAAGCATGTGGGAACATGACACCCTTGGTCCATACTAGTAGGTAGTACTTGAAGGGCATGTAGGAACATGGAACCCTTGGTACATATTGATAAGTAGTTCTTAAAGGGCATGTATTTCCATGTCACCTTTGGTACAATGAACTTGAAGAGTTGTAGACATTATTTCTAGTTCTTGGTGTAGGGTACTTGAATAATTGTAGAGGTATGTCTAGATCTTGGTACCAAATACTTGAAGGCTTTGAGGTAACTTGGTCTCACCCTTAGTATTGATTTTGAATTGGTTATGTATACTTGTATATATAAATACTTCGAGAGAAAATTATCCTTTTGGCATATGTATTTTATTTTAGCATGGGACATTGAGTAAATTGCTTGAGTGGTTTGATTCATCATATGGAGTTATGAACATGTTTGGTAAAAAGGGAAAAATAACATGTTTTATAATTGGAAATGGAAATGCATGTAGAAAATGGTGAGTTAAATGGAAAGAAAAACAATTTTACTTAAATATAAAATAGTAATTTTATGTTCACCCACTCAATGAGGGAAAAAAAGGTGGGGGATTAGGGAACATCTAAGAGTAAAAATAGGAGAAAAGGTTGTGATGTGATGAATATTCTCTATTTTACATTTAAATAAAAAATTACTTGTGCATGGAGTGACACATGGGTGGGTGAGTCGTATGTGTTTAGTAAGTAAAATAATTGATATTTTGCATGAGATGGACAAATGGCATGAGTCTCAAAGGCTATCTAAAAAACAAGGATTGGACTTAAGAGCTCATTTTTTTGCACTCTAATGCTGGATGGATGTCATAATGCTAAAATTTTTCTTGATGAACTGGTGTTGAGTTTGGTCTCAAAATTTTGTATGTACTTGGGAGATGGGGACTTCATGTGCTCTAGAGTAGCCACACAATCAAAATGCTAATTTTTATACTATTCTCATACAAGCCAAGGCAATTCGAGGCTCCTTGGGGAAGAAGAGTACCCATTTAAGATTTGGTAGGGCGGTTCACTGATAAACAAATTAGATTTGACAAAGGAGAATTGAAGCTAATACTTGGAGTAACTTGGAATTAAAGAACAATCAAGAGAGGATCATCTACAACCATCCTAGTGGAGTGTTACATACAATCTCTCCTAATTTAAGCTTTAGAAATTTGTAAAAATTTGAATGCATTGGATAAAAAGTAGAGTATTAATCCTAAAAATTCGTAAATTGATACAAATCGATAACTAAGACTCTTTGTTCAAGACAAATAAAAACTAAAAACAAAGTTTCATCATGTTGATGAAGAGAGGAGAGTTTCATGTTGATAAAGAGATATGAATATACACATAAATACAACATAAAACTATCGATTACTAAGACCCCTACTCAAAAGACAAACATAGACTATTAACAAATTTCCATGTTAATAGAAGGATATGAATGTACAGATAAATACAACATAGAATTAGGTTGTGAAATAATGATGAATTGAATACATTCAAGCTCCTAATCTATTACTGGGAGACTTCCCTTACCAAAGAGGGGGTGATTGGATTTGCACGAAAGTGTGACACATGTAGTTAGGAAAGTGTGGGGGTGATTGGGTTTGCACGAAAGTGTGACACGTGTAATTAGGTGGATCAACATTATCTCTTTAATGAATTCATGAGAGATTAGTTACAAATACAAACTCAACTTCAATATGCATTGAAGGACCCATCAAAACTTGGATCAAAAGAGGGAGTTGGATGGCATGGAAAACGTGATAGAAAAACTTAAAATATAACATCTAGAAAATCGATATTTATGGTGAAGAAATGAAGTACAAGAGTGAAAAACATAACAACAACCCACTCATTGAGAACATAATAAGGTCAATAAAGAGTTTGTTAATAATGATAGGTTGTGTTTTAAAGTCAAAACTAACATGTTTAAAGGAAACGTGTTTATCCCAATGACACCAATGGAAAATCAAGAGGTGGTTCAATATTCTTGTGAAGGTTGGTTGCTTCTAGTTTACTAGCCTAAACATGGTTGGTAAAATAGATATAAGGTTGAGCATACAAACCTAACACGCCAACAACCACGTGGATTTGAATTGGATGAAGAGGTATGGGTGTATGTATTAGAGTGCTTAGATATATGATTTTTGAATATTTTTAATTTCTTTATTTGAAATGTACCTTACCTTTTTTCTTAATTATGTAATACAACTTTTATAGTCTACAATTTATGTGTACGACAGCTTTCATACTAATAATAATAACTTGATGTAGTCTACAATTTTTTCTAATTTAAATGGCTAAGGAATTTTCTCATATCATTTTTTTCTTTTAATTTTCTAATTTTCTACTTAATCTCTTTTCACCTTTTGAGTGTCCTATTTAATTGTGTTTGCAACTATCTTATAGGATGTTAGCATGATCGTGTTAGCATTTTGCTCTACATGAAAGGTGGGTAGGGCCTTACATGAAAGGTAGATGTTAGCATTTTGATCTACATGAAAGGTAGGTAGGGTCTTGGTTGGGTAAGGAAGTAATCTATATTTTTTATTAAATGTTTTTAGTAGGTAGGGTCTTGGTTGGGTAAGGAAGTAATCTATATTTTTTATTAAATGTTTTTAAGGAAATGATTTATAATCATTTAATTTATTATTGAGTCATTTTTATTTTAGTACCAGTGTTAGTTTATTTAATTATGTTATGTTTTTTTTTAACAATTACTATTATGTAAATGAATTTTTTTAACTATGTATTGATATCTTCATATTGTATTATTTATTTATATAAAGAATAGAAAGCAACAACTCATACAAATACACATTATAAGATATAGAAGATTTATCATGGAAACTTAAATGAGAAAACCAACTTTAAAGAGAAGGTTTGTTCGGCTCTAAAGAATCTCATGAAAAAAGAGATTACAAATTAGGTCTAACTAGAGATCTAATGTTCTTATGCCTTTGAATTTAGGCTAAAGGAAAGGGTACGACCCTTAATCTACTCTTTGATATATGTATAACTAGGCAAACACTAGTGTAAAACATAGACTCTTGTTTTCTCTGGATTATGGCCAAGCAATTTCAACAATGGCTTCCTCTTATTTGAAAGAAAGACTCGCCATCCCAACCATAGGTGATATCTTGTTGTAGACAAAACAACAAGTCTATCCTTCTTTTGCTCTTGAATCTTGGCTTTGGAAATTACTACAAAGGTTGGGATGACTTCTCCCTCCTTGCATGAATATTGAATCTCCTTCAATATTGTCAATTGGAGGGCTATCTCCTTCTTCTCTATTGCAACATGGGAAACTTTCCAAATCGACCTCCATGGACCAAATGAACCAATTACAGATGATTCTAGAATGTGAAATCAACACAATTCGACAACGACTCTTCTACTACTCTTCTTCGGTGTCAGAGAACTTCCCTATGAGTGGAAATGTTGACTTCTTATCTACAAATGAAAGGTCAAAACTCTTTCTTACCTCACCACAGGTCCTCATAGAATGAACCCAATAACTACAAATGTAGAACCAAACAAGGAACCATCCAAGAACTCCTTCAGTATCAACTCATTTTGATTTTATCTCCTTCATAGTCAATAAGAAGTCCAAAGGCCTCAATAAGCAGTTATGGAATCTTAATTGTCTACTTGGTGAGCCTATCCATCTTTTCTACTAGCTTCCACAAATTCCAACATGCTCCATAAACCATTACCACCTTTATTAGGCATTAAGTTCCTTTTGTGCACAAAATGATGTCTTGGCATTTTTGTATCTTTCTACATGGAAACCTCGCATCGACTACACGATCGTACCAAAGCGACCTTTTTTCTATAGTGGAGCATTTTTTCCTTTCCATGTGTCCTACAGTTTAATAATGAGAATGGTGATTAATGAGAAATTATGTAGTTTGTACATGAGATATTCCAAGCATAGGATAAGGTTGTGTATGGCATTGACATGGTTTCCCAAATATGAGGTTGAAAGTAGTATAAGTAATTTCAAGGAATGGATGAAGGAGGAAAAGGTCAAGCTACGAGGAAGGTATAATGATAATTGTGTGTCGATATAAAGACATAAAGATGAAATATGGATTTGCATACCAAAAATACATTGATTAGGAATATGAATGGGCTATAGAGATCTTATAAGACATTATGAATTCAGAAAATTCAAAAGGTGGTTGATAATTGCATCACTATATACTTTCTCTTTTGTTTCATTTCCTAAAACGTTATTCAAAAGCTTATTGTGTAATAGGTGTGTTTTTTTTTCTAAAAGTACCAATATTTGGAAATTCAAATTGTAATCCCCTCTTTTTATGGGAAGTTCTATGACGAAGTTGTAAGGAACCATATAGGCAAAGAGAAATACAAAAATAAGTGAATAAAAGACCAAAATATATTCATGATGAATTTGGTAAAGCTAAGTTAAAAAATAAATAAGCAAAGCGATTTCATCATGATTAATAAAACAACGTAAATAAGCATGAACCAATCAAGGGTTTGCAAAAGCAATGATTTCAATCAATTACATTAAAGGAAAGGATCACATAAGTAAAATCCCCTAGATCTCCAACTTGAAACTAAAAATAAGAGTTAGGAAACTACTAAAGTTTTAAATACAACCAAAATTAATATGACATAATTGAGATGAAAGGAAAACGAAAAAATCCTTAAATTAACCTTCAATCACAATTAATTGCATTCATCACTGAGGCAAAATAAACATTTAGCTACAAACCACTTCAAATAAGTAATCATAAACATGAATAAAGATGATACACCATACTATGTTAATGTCATGTTGTTCTCCATATAATCCCTAGTGTAGCTTTAAGTAATTGTATGTACTTGTCACATCACCCCCTAATACTTGACCACTTGTTTTGTTGTAGTAGTAACATTTGGAGGAGTACCACTAGATGAAGGAGATTATGAAAGTTGAATGGGATAACTGTGTACCAAGGAGATCTCAAGTTGAATGTGTTCATCACATCCAAGTATGATAAGTCATGTGCTTAGTTTCAATTTAAGAAGAATTACAAAATCTCCTAATACCTTTTTAAAGAATGATGTGTTCATCCACATCCAAGCATAATAAGTCACATTCTCGAATTCAATTCAAGAACTAGAATTAGTAAAATCTCTCAAAATCTGTTCTCTAAATAATTTTTGGACTTAAGGAAAGAACTTCAAAGATGAATCCAAAGATTATATAAACCTCATAACAAATGCCCAAAATGTTGTAGGTATTAAAGTATGGAAATATGGTGTCATCCTCATTTTTTTAGGTAAAAAAGATGAGGAACAGAGAAAGAACAAGGATTGTGTCTTCCTCCTAGATTGTGCAATCTCATTGATGAAAACGCTCTATATTGCATTACGATGGTCCAATTTGATGTGATCCTAGGAAGCATTTGTGATGTTCTTAGGTGGTCAAAGTCCAAAACTAGAATTAAGGCTAACAAGAGGTTCAAAATTGACTATTTATCATGCAAGATATGACAAAATATGGAAAAAGGCCCAACCAAAGTCTAATTAGGGACTTTAGAAGGGAAATAAGGGTCATTATACTATTTATAAGGTCTAGAAGAGGGGTTACAAGAAAAAATAAGGAAAATAATTAGGACCAGATCATATGAATCTTCTTAAAAATAATATATGCATGGATGAAAATGTACTTGGTACACATAATATGTATTTTTAATACTTATTCTTAAGTATCATTGTGCAAGAAAACCTAAAATATGTCATTACAATTTCAAAATGGAAACATCAGTATTGGAACCCAAGAAAGCTTTTTTTGGTATAATTTTTAACCATGTGAGGTTTTCTAGTGGATAAGATGTTGTCTTATGTAGGTGTGCCCCCCATGTCCATAGTGTGGGAGAGCATAAACTCTCAAGCATCTATTTTGGTTATGTCCTCTTGCCAAGTTTGTGTGGGCTTGAGCCGAGTCTCTTTGTCACCAATAGCTCCTCACCTTCTAATAATGGAGCATTTCCTTATAAATGACTTGCTTCCTTAAGTCATTGAGTTTTAGTTTTTCTAGATGATTTTTAGAGTAGACATTATGTATTGGATTAGGAAGAAGCATAATGATGTTTCTTTTAATTTGGTAGTAAGGTCTAGAAGAGGGGTTGCAAGGAAAAATAAGGCAAATAAGGAATGGATCATATGAATCTCCTTAAAAACACTATATGCGTGCATGCAAATGTACTTGGTACACATAATATGTATTTTTAATACTTGGGCTTAATTATCATTCTGTGACAAACCTACAATATGTAGTTACAATTTCAAAATGGAAAAACCAATATTGGAACCCAAGAAAGCTTTTTTGGTATAATTTTTAACCATGGGAGGTCTTCTAGTGGATAAGATGTTGTGTTACCTAAGTGTGCCCCTTGTGTCCTTAGTGTGGGCGAGCATAAAATCTCAAGCCTCTCATTTGGTTATGTCCTCTTGCCAAGTTTGTGTGGGCCTGAGTCGAGTCCCTGCGTCACCAATAGCTCCTCACCTTCTAATAATGGAGAATTACATTATAAGTGACTTGTTTCCTTGAGTCATTGAGTTTTAGTTTCTCTAGATGCTTGTTAGAGTTGACATTGTGTATTGGATTAGGAAGAAGCATAATGATGTTGCTTTAATTTGGTAGTGTCATCAAATAGTTTCCCTTGGTATGGTAATGAACCAACTTGTGCCAACCTATTTTTGCAAATCAAGGTGCAAGTGAGAAAATTAAGGATGGAGATGGATCATCTCCAACAGATTACGAAATTTTGGGGTTGACCCCCCTATACCATGACTAGGGAGCCACTCGACGCTTCACGACCCACTTCAGTGAGTTATCACCAAGGTGAAAGCGAGCCCCACCACCACGCCGATAGACATGTGCATGACATACATGAGCACAAGTGGAATTAGCCACCTCTCTCGACCCACAATGAGAAGCAGTGCTTGATTCTCACCTTGACCGTTTTGAAGGGCCAAAGCCCCTAAAATCTCCAACTAATGGTTAGGAACCCATGTAGTGAACTAAGTGTGATACCCCAATTATTGATTAAAGCTCTATTTAGGATAATTGTGACTAACCTCCTACTTGTAACCTATGTGTACCTGATTACTTCTTAATAGTCACATTCAAACTATAACTAAGTATTTATTATTATGATTCAATGAATTTTGGACTTTTAATTGATGAAATTAGTACACTTTAATTTAAGCTACTCTCAATTTTAATTTTTGTTTATGATTATCAATAGTGTTTCAACATCCTATTTTTTAATTAAAAGTATGTACAAATTATTTTGTTTAGTAATTAAAAAACTCTAATTCAAAAAATAAAATAAAATAAACATTATTTACCAACATAATGCACGATTAAACTCTAAATAGATGTATAGCAACATTCAACATGGGTGAATTAAAATATTGCACGGAGAAAAATAAAAGATTAGATTCGAAATGGACGTCTGGCCCTGAAAGTGTAAATTCAATAGCTCTAGAAGGTGTAGAAAAAATACGAAATGAATTTGATGATGTTTGCATCGGAAATGGCTGTAAAGTATAAACGGTCGTTGAATTTAATAAAGCCCAAGATAGATCATTACAAGTTTATCCACGTTCTACATTGCCCGCAAGCTGCAAGAACAAGCCGCTTTCTCCACCCTTTTATGTGAAGTATCTGCAAGCTATAACTATGAATCTATGGAGACGAACTTTAACTATGAATCTATGAAGCAGATCTTAGGTCTGAGAGAAATTTCGTGTACTGTTTTTGAGGAATTTTGAAGAATAAGGATGAAACTATGAGTATTTTATGATCTTTTTTTTCTGTCATAATTTCGTACAATTTCCAATCCTGCTTATCAATTTATGTCAAATGATCAAAATTTGCAAGAAATAAAAACCTGGATAATATTAGTCCTGCTCATCGTAATTCCAAACAGTCAATACAATTTCATAATAACAACTATGTTATATGATCAAAATTTGACAGAAATATAAACATGTTTAAATGCAAACAGGATTACAATAAATAGTAATAAATGGCCATAGAAAAATGATTCATATTTTTCACAATAGCATACTATGAGTTACAGGGCAGAGTTACATGCGAAGGATGAGTGATGAGAAAGCAGAAAATCTTCGTGATATTACGATTCACATTCAAATGCAATGCCAAACAGATTACAGGAAACAGCTGGTTTCTGCACACATGGAAATCAAAAGAAATCATGATCTTTTGAATTGGGCTCCATTTTCTTGGTTAAGATGATTATCTGCCTTCCACCTGAGTAATGGAAACGTCATTTCTGGAAGAAGGAACGAGAGGACTATGGGAAGATGTTGATGACGATGCTGCCGACGTCCTTGACAGCCCTGCTGCAGCCTTCCGATTGAAAGCCAAACTTTCCTCTGTCTGTGTAACGCGTACAAAGCCAGGTATGGTGGGGGTGGGCAACGCGATGGAATTCGATGAAAGCATCAGAAATATAGAAGACATGGGCGGCCTTGCCGTTGGATCAGCCTGGGCACACAAGAGACCGATGTGAATGCATCTCAGAACTTGCTCTTCGGGACACATTAGGTCACCCAGTGTCGAATCCATTATATCCAGAGCTTGTCCTCTGCTATACAACCCCCATGCCTGCATCGATACAAAAGATTGCTTAGCTAGGGTTTCAGATAAGTAATTTAACGATTAGTACGATGAAAAATGTCATACCCATTGTAACAGAATTTGCATCTCTCTTGGTAGATTGAGATCAGTGTTTTTTCTACCACTCAGGATTTCGAGAATCAATACCCCAAAGCTGAACACATCAACCTTTACTGATAATTGACCCATCATTGCATACTCTGGAGCCATATATCCGCTGCATCAAATCGATTTTTTGTTCAGAACAAAAATGAAAGTTGGGATTAAAATGAATGACTGGAAGAATGGGCTGTTATAAATAATAACAGTAACAGAAAAACAGAAAACAGGATGAGTTAATCTTGGGTGTAGATTGGATGATTGTTATTTTCTCACCCTGGTTCAATTTCCATAATAACATGAATAAAAAGCTCGAAATGAATATGTTGTACTGGCTTGAAACCTATATATATTAGAAAGTTGCCTTTAATTCAAAACAATGAATATAAAAAAGTCAAAATAAATATGTTGTAATAGCTTCGAACCTATATATATTTTGAAAAGTTGACTTTGATTCAAAATTGAATACTAAGAAAACTGCTATTTCCCATAGAAAAAAAAAAAATCTCATTTGCATAAATAACAGAAAAACGATGCAAAAGTATGTTAAGTACTCGGTGGATTTGGGTTTGATAGAGACTTACTATGTGCCAGCGATTCGTGTCTTTAGCTGAGTGTTATCTCCTCGGATAAGCCTCGCCATGCCGAAATCTGAAATTTTGGGATTCAGGTTTTGATCCAGCAAAATGTTTCCAGCCTTAATATCTCGATGGATGATGCGAGGCTGAGAATCCTCGTGAAGGTAAAGAAGCCCTCGAGCTACTCCAAGAATGATGTTAAAACGCTTCTGCCAATCAAGGATTCTGCATCTTTCTGGATCTGATCACAAAAACAAATGTTACAATCGAACCAGAGAATCCATAAGCGAGGAGCACATATAGATCAAGAACTCACCAAAGAGTATCTTGTCAAGGCTGTTGTTAGGCATGTACTCATAAACAAGCAGCTTTTCCATTCCCGAAGCACAACAGCCTAATAACTTCACGAGATTCCTGTGTTGAATTTTAGCGACAATCTTCACTTCGTTCATGAATTCGGTTTTTCCTTGCTTCGATTTCACAGATAGTTTTTTCACTGCAATTTCTCTTCCATCTTCGAGGATCCCCTGAGCCAGATGAGCAATAATAAATTTCACAGAAACAAATTACGAAGTGAAATACTGCTTCTTTCATTGCAAAACTTTCATCTTATATTATGTACACTGTGGAATAGATTTAAATTTAAGTTTCATTGAAGCACACCCAGCCGGTATTGATTGATATATTCTTTACCTTGTAAACAGGACCGAATCCACCTTCTCCAATCTTGTTTTGTTCCTCGAAATTCCGCGTAGCGAGTTTGAGTGTCTTGAGCTTGAAGAAGATTCGTTCCTGCTGTGAAAACGCATGACCCGTATTCTCGTGTGCTTCTGAATGACAGGAAACGACATTACTGTGTATCAATATTCACAGATTATGATCAAGAACAAGAATACTTGCCAAGATAATCTCAAATCTACAATGAAAACACGGAAATCATGAAAAGATCTTCAATTTTGTTCTTTTCTGCAACTTTTTACTATGTAAAGTCTAAATATTCTTATTCTTATACCTTCTTCGTCATCTGTGACGGTCTTGAGAAAAGGCGCTTCGTTGATTTTACTACCTGTAGTAAACTTAAGTAACCAGATCACCGATCCCAAAAGCGCTACTCCAAGAACCGCCAAGATTATAACTAGTTTTAATGTCATTTTCCTCGGCGTTTTCTCTGCAAGCGACCGAAAGGAGATGCATTTCTCAAATAAATTTAATGAAACAGACGATTTGAAAGATATCAGTAAGTAAGAAGAGATATATTATTATTATTACTACTACTACCTTTGGAATAAGATGAAGGCTTCTGAACAGAAGTTATTTGCTGTGATGAAAACTGGGGATCGTAAAACTTGTCTCTCCCAAAACGGATTCGACAACTGCTGCTTAAAACTTCTCCTCCGCTCTTCGTGAAACAAGTTTTGGGCGTTCGTGAGATGGCATCCGACACACATTTTGAGCAATTGACAGAAGAGAGCTGTAAGCACTGCACAATCCCATAGATGGTCTGATTGAAAGGATCGGCATTTATTTGTCCAAAGGCGAAACCCCTGCTGCTACGAACGGAAGCCTTAGTTGCCAGACTCTGCATAAGATCCTTAATGGCACTCCTATAGGCTTCTGGATTCGGCGCAACAAGGTTGTCACAGATAAAACCGACGTAGCTTTCAGAAGTGATACCAAGAATGAAGTTCTTGCTCTGGTATCGGAGGAAGCACTGGTCGTACCAGACGATGGCCCCTGTTGCTTCAGGGCATGTTTCGCGGATTTCTATCCCGGCGTTCTGTGAGCAGTTTCGGCATTCTGCGGGGGTGGTATCGCCCCGGCACTGTAGGAGCCCAAACACCCTGTTGGGACTTCTTCCATATTGAAAGGTATAGAACCCAAAATTAGATCCATTGTTGGCCAGATAGTAGAGAACCCTCTTCAAATTTCTCTCGAATTCACTGCCCGCAAAGTATTTGTTCCCGTCGCAGGCCTGGTCAAGGGCGGCGAATGTTCTGGTGGGATATTGAGCCCCAATGGAGAGTAGAACATAACCAAGAACTACAAGCATGGAGATTGTATAACAGGACCTGCTAAAGATTGCCATAATTCTCTGGGCATCGAAAACAGCTCTATGGCATACAAAAGAAAATAAAACCATCAAAAATTTCGCCGCGATTTCAACTACATTCTTTGCTTTGTGGCGCACTTACGTACGAGAATAGGTGAGCGGGGACTCTGATTTTCACGGGATCAAATTTGAGCAATTTAAAATCGCTTGTCAATAAAAAGTGATCATCATTTCATATCATTAAAATCAAGTACAGTCTCATATCTATATTTAAATCTTAAATTTGATATAAAATGTGTTTATGAATTTTAAGTGATAATTATAATATATACATGTGTATAATTGTTATCCCGTATCTAGTGATGTTAATGTTGAATTTTATATTTAGAGGTGTGGACATTACATTAAATGTATTTATGAATTTAAACTGTAAATATAATATATACATGTGTATAGTATATAATTAAATGTATTTATGAATTTAAAGTGTAATTATAATATATACATGTGTATAGTATATAATTGTTATCCCATTAATATTGAATTTCATATATAGAGTTGTGAAGGTAATATTAATTATTTGTTAAATTTTTTAAATAATTAATTTTATGTAATTAAAAAAATATATTTAAAAAATATTTATGATTGTTTCGTGAAGAGTTTTTTTATATGTTTTATTAATAAAGCTGTAACTTATTTTTAGGTGATTTTATATCCGTGTTATAGAAACTTGGTGATTTTAGGTAATTTTTTTAGGTGATTTTATTAATTGTGGTGATTGAATCATATTTACATTTTAGTAAACTTTAATATTTAAATAATTTTTAAGTTTAAGGATATGAATATCTTTCTAAACTATAGGAGTCAAATACATCAATTTAATGTCTAGTTTGAGTTTGGTGGTGATCTTAAAATTAAATTATTATTATTATAAAAAGAAAATGACATCTAATCAAATACACCAATTTAATGTCTAGCTTGATAGTGATCTTAAAATATGAAAATAACCTTTCATATTTTCAACAATTAAAACTTTTGAAGAAAACTTTGTCAATCTCAAGGAAATCAAAACCTCATCCATTTTCCAAAAATAAAATATTTTCAACATACCATAAAAAGACATGAATCTCTAGTCAAGTTTACAACAATGAAATATTTTAGAATATATTCTTAAAACCCCATCGTGATTGATATTACTAGATATTTAAATTGCAAAACCATTTCTATCATTGTTTAGGGAAATGTTTGGACTTTTTCTTAATTAAATTAAAATAAAGATTATTTTTCCTAAATATGCTTATAATGACACACATGACATTTATATTATTTGTGTTAGTTGTATTTGGAAGCAAGGTTAGAACCGATAAGGTAGGCAAGGTCTTATTCAAAATTTATAATAATTGTTTGGATAGAAAAATATATTTATTTTGTATTGATTTTTAAATAATAAAAAGATTTATATTGATGAGATTTCAATCAAAATTGATAGAAAAATATATCTTTATCAGTCAAATCATTAGAGAGAAGATTTCATAAGAATTGGGATAAACATTATTATGGTAACATTTATGTGTTGTGTTTTAATAAAATTATTTTTGTTTCTTTTTAAATAAAATACATAATTTAGTATAAAATTTCAAGCCAAGAAAAGTATAATTTATTAAATAATTAATAAATAAAAATGATTTATAATAATCTTTCAAATTGAAATATAACTCTGCCTATTAAATTTAATCCGGATAAAATTTAAGCATGTAACAAATATCTATTTAATTGTGTGAATCCTCTGACTAAAAGTCAAAAGTTTTGGGGAGGATTGGATTCGATTGAAAATAAAGCAAACCCTAATAATTATTAACTTTAATCACACTAAAACGTTCTCCAAGTGTAACGATTTCCTTTGCGGTGTTAATCCCGCAACTGAAAGTCAAAGTTGTGGGGGTCCGAGTCGGTTGAAAATTAAGTAAACCCTAACCCTAATTAACTTTAATCATACTAAAAATCTCTTCCAATTTTTTATTTTTGAGTGTGCCGGTGGGCTGTGAGTCTGTGACCACACCAACTGTTTGGTGCATAACTTGAAATTGAAATTTCTGTGTCGAAGTGAGAGGAATCTACCTACTGACCAGTAGCACGTGAACTGAAATTGAGCTGATTTAATCTGCCTCTACGTATTTGTAATGGGTATTATTATAGTGTACAGATTCAAATGTCAGATAAATGCAGGTGCTGATTTTAGAGTCCAATTTGTTGAAGGAGTCTACATTGTCAAAGTTGATGTGTACAGGGTTACAGTACGGAGGAAGGAATCTGTACATGGCGTTAAAATTGTCAAAAAGTAAAAGGGTTTTTCTTCTAGATGATCGCCACTGTTTGTGTCAGCATCAACGGACCTACCCCAGGCTGCATCACATGAAGTTCATCCAGATCTGAAGAGCTCTGAAACCATAATTTCAGATTGAAAGTTCAGATTCCCACTTGCTCACAGATTTTGAGGGAGATATGTGGGTCTGGTGGCCAGGCTGGTTCCCGTTCCTTTTGTTTGCTAATGCCTGTCATACACCAACCGCGTCGTACTCATGACAAACAGACGTTTCAACGTAACGCTGTTTTTAAATCTCTAGGGTACATTCTAGAACTCTTTTCATTTTAACATCAGTAATTTCTTACTGTTCTTCATTAATTTCTTGCTGTTCTTCTAGAACTCTTCATTTTAACCTCACTTGTTTCCTACTGTTCTTCCAGGAATTAAAAATTGGAACTCTTCATTACTTGTTTTCTACTGTTGTTCTTCAAGGAATTAAAAATTTGAATAATTATTGCACGGCTGAAAGGATTGAAACATTCTGTCAAATTATATGCGGTGACCACTTTCGCAATTCATGCATGTGATTTTTCAAATTACGTTACATTCAGTACTGGAGTAACTACATTCGATTGATATATACCCAAAAGAATTTCTCATAGATTAATTCAAAACGAGGTTATTATATCTGGCAGTGGATTCTGAGTCACCAATACACAAGCAATACTGTTGCAGCTACTGTCACTCGAGAAATAGATTAAAAAAACTCGAGTCCTTGCACGCAGACGAATCATGCATTAATGACTAACGACATAAAAATAACAACTCAGTAGAAGTCTCCCATTCAACTTGAAGAGTTCTTGCACGAAGGTAAATAATTTCAGCCGAATCCATGCTTCAAGGGTTCAGGAATTTATCTCCTGTCAGAATGTGAGGTGCCATATTTTACAACTATTTATATAAAATCTCATTGAAGTCATAAATCTTAGAAATGCCATTAACTCTGTCAACTCTACAAGTCCTTGCAAATCATTCAGCGGGATTCATGCTGCAACAGTTCAGGAATTTGTACCGTGTGAGAATGTGAGGGACATGTATGTCTTGTTCACAACCAGATATGGAAACTCTTATGCAAGTCATAAATATATGTTCTCGATAGGAATGTCGTTAGTTATATATATATATATATAAACCAGAGAAATTTCTGCCATCTGCTACAATCTTACTAGCCAATATATATATATTTATATTGGCTAGTAAGATTGTAGCAGATGGCAGAAATTTCTCTGGTAAATATATATATATTTATTTATTTATTTATTGGCTAGTAAGATTGTAGCAATATAAAATGGCAGAAATTTTAAAAACAACTTTCTATTGTTAATAAATTGTAAATAAAGTATTAAAACTTCTTTCAAGGCACCTTCTGGGTGTTTTAAAATTAACATAGATGAAGGACATTTAACTTTGAGTTAAGAAAACATTTTTTCTGTTTAATACATGCTATGACAGGATTCATTGAAAGCCTTATAAGTTTTATAGTGTTTGAAGATACTCAACACCTCTCCATAATTGAGATGGTAATGGTAAGAGTCTTAAAATGTGGAAAAATGTATTGGCTCCCATAAATATTAATCATCATTAATATAAAATTTGATTTCTAATAAATGTTAATCATTACTATTATAAAATTTGATTTTAATTACTTTACATATACCTATACCCTTAATCTACATTTTAAAACTTTTAACATACATCATAAAAAACAAAACCATGCCGATAAAACTTCAATACACTTGAAACTTGTTCTACAAACCAAGACATAGGAACTTGAAATATGCGGTATATGTAAACCATTCAATGTGAGTTCGAAAGCCCCTCAAAATTCACTATTGAAACTGACAATTCAAAATTTATTGATTATGAAAGACAACTTAAAAAATAATTTAAAAAACCTGAAACACATACTTAATCATCTTTAATAATTTTAAAATGTATCTTCAATCATGAAAAACACTTCAAAATAAACCTAATTTTATGATCTCAAATTATTTCAACATATATTATTTAGATGATAATGTTTTCAAATTCTTTCTACAAGTATTATTTAGATGATAATGTTTTTGTTTTTTAGGGTGAAATATGATGTTTGAAGAAAATTTTATTTAGATGATAATGTTTTCAAATTTCTTTTACAAGTATTATTTAGATGATAATGTTTTTTTGG
>ML796916.1:10395-23133 GCA_009831015.1 Picea engelmannii | reverse complement strand
TTTGATACATATGTAACCATTGGTGTGTTTGAGGCCAAGGAGTTATAACCATGTAAACAATTAGGTTCATGATAAACCAAGTAAACATTAACCCTTTGATGTAATCACATGAATTCCAACTGTGGGTTTTCACGCTTGTAGTCGTGAAAACGAAAACAAAAAGAAGGTATGCAAAAAGCGGAGGATAATGGTGTCGTTTAATGAGAAAAGTTGCGACGAGTAATGAGGGTTTAAAAACCCTGTGTGGGCAGCTTGTAAAAAAGATAGAGATTAATATGGCTGCCAACACACCCAAAGAACTTTCATGATCTGCAATTTATTCTTTTAATAGTGAGAAATCACTAGGGGTTCTAAAGGATTGGCATTAATAAATGAACAATAGATGTTGCTTATGGATTTCAATGAAATTTGCGAACCGAACAGGATCCTGCAAATTGGAAGATGATTTGCATTTGGGCCAGAAATGATCTATTAATATATATTAATATGAATACTATTGGAATAAATATAAACACTTTCTCTTAATTTTTCATCTTTTCTCCCCCTCTATTATGCCTTTGTGGTTCTATATTTAGTGACATCTATATGATCACGACCTCCTGGATTCACAAATTGGAAACTCTTTATCTATATCTTCACACCATGATCCCGATTGACCGCGGTCTCTTTCAATACTTAGCCAATTATCTGATCATTGTGTCTCGGGTTTGTGGTATCCAACACTTATGTCCCCTGTTCCGTCATATACATCTTGCATCCAAAGAAATTCCGTGATCTGCAATTTATGCTTTTACTAGTGAGAACTCACCAGGGGTTCGAAAGAATTGGCATTAATAAACAAACAGTAGATATTCTTCGATGAGATACTTAGCCCTTTTTCCCTTGTCTTCTTCCCATGTATTATCACTTTCTAGTTATATACTTAGTTTCCTTTCTATGATTGTGGGTTCCAGAATTAGCGAGCTGACATATTTTCATCTCCATATATATCCTCACATGACGAATCCAATCGACCGTTGTTCCTTTCCATACTTAGCCAATTTTATGCCCGTGGTTGTCAGGTTGGCGCTTACGAACTCTGATGCTTATTGTTTTGTGATATACATATTGCATTCAAAATTTTCATGATCTGCAATTCCACCACAGACTCCTTAGCCCTTTTTCCCTTTTCTTCTTCCCATGTATTATCGCTTTCTGGTTATATACTTAGTCGCCTTTCTATGATCATGGGTTCCAACGTTGGTGGGATGACATATCTTCATCTCCATCTATATCCTCACATGACGAATCTCACCAACCGTTGTTCCTTTCCATACTTAGCCGATTTTATGGCCACGGTTGTCGGGTTGGCGCTTTCGAACTCTGTTGCTTCTTGTTCCGTGATATACATCTTGCACTCAAAACTTCTATGATCTACAATTCCACCACAGACTCCTCGAACTCGCAAGCTTCACTCTACCACAGTTCACAAATGTTTCAAAGTATCTGTCGCTGCCTTCCATCCCCACTAACTTCCTGTCCTTCCTAATATACATTAGTTATGCTCTTACTAGTAACAAATGAACACACTGGTACAAAAATAGTTGGCATCCGACCCTCCGCAATATACAAATTGACTACTGGATTCGAACATGGTCCCCTATTCCATGTTACAGATTATGCATTCAAATGTTTTGAATGATACAATTTGACCGTCGGGGCCTCACGTCTTTTGAGGAGACCTTGTCACCCTATTTTGGATCCTCGTGTTGACGGGTTCATGAAACCTCCAATTCTTAGTCACTGTTTCGGGTTGGCGCTTTCGAACTCTGTTGCTTCTTGTTCCATGATATACATATTGCACTCAAAATTTTCGTGATCTACAATTCCACCACAGACTCCTTAGACCTTTTTCCCTTTTCTTATTCCCGTGTATTATCGCTTTCTAGTTATATACTTAGTCGCCTTTCTATGATCGTGGATTCCAACGTTGGTGAGATGACATATCTTCATCTCCACCTATATCCTCACATGACGAATCTGATTGTGTTCCATTCCATACTTAGCCAATTTTATGGCCGCAATTGTCAGGTTGGCGCTTTCGAACTCTGCTACTTCTTGTTCTATGATATACATATTGCACTCAAAACTTCTGTGATCTACAATTCCACCGCAAACTCCTCGAACTCGCAAGCTTCACTCTACCACAATTCACAAATGTTTCAAAGTATATTTCGCTACCTTCCATCCCCACTAACTTCCTTTCCTTCCTAATATAAATTAGTTATGCTCTTACTAGTGACAACTGAACACACTGGTACGAAACAATTGGCATCCGACCCTCCGCAATATACAAATTGACTACCAGATTCTGACATCGTCCCCTCTTCTGTGTTACAGATTATGCATTCAAATGTTCTGAGTGATACAATTTGACTGTCGAGACCTCAAGTCTTCTGGGGAGACCTTGTCACCCTATTTTGGATCCTCATGTTGACGGGTTCACAAAATCTCCAATTCTTAGTCACTCTTTCCTGTTCCGGCCATCCTCATACTTATTTCCAAATATGCAACATGAAAGGTTTAATACTAAAACTCCATCATGCAACAATCGTAAGGATCGTCATTAATAAGCCGAAGTCTCGAGGACTAAGCATCCCTACAAAACTTGTCACGAAACATGCAAAGAAGATCTTGCCAGGTAAAATTTCAATATATTAACGAAAACAAGTCTGGGCCAGCGTTTCCCTATTCCATACTTGGACACTTTTTCGATTGCGTGTTCCCAAATTGATAGCCTCAAAATTTTTTTTGGAATATTCCACAACTTGCAAACAGTTCCTGGAGTTCCATGATATATAATTTGTCCATTGGACTGCCCCGTCACGAGCCCAACCATCTATCGTTCCTTTCAATACTTAGCCCCAAGTTGGCTTAAGCATGCCATTAATGACCATCCTCTCTTCCATGGTACACATTTTGCATTCAAGTCCCAAGACATACAATTTGACCTTCGAGAAGTCACGTCTCCTAGGGAACAATTTTCGCCCTGATTCTGAGGCTCGTCCGACGACTTTCCATACTTGCCCATTTCTTGGAATCTCTTTTGCGGTTCCTCAGGTTGGCGGGTTCACGAAATCTCCAATTATTAGGCATTGTTTACTATTCCCGACCAAGTTTACTGTCAATAGTTCATCATGCAACATCTGTACCGATCGCCATTAAAAAGCAAAAGCATAGACGAGAAAGTGAAATTTAATTAAAGCTCGACTCGTCGAATTTAAATTAATTTATCTTCTCTTATTTTCTCTTTATGGGATATATATCACAAGTTTCAATATAATAGTGGAAACGAATACACACAGTTGTTTCTCTATTACACACTTAAGCCACTTTTTTTTATTGCGGGTTCCTGGATAGGTGGGCTCACATTTGCACCTCCATTGTTCTGTGTCCTGCAAACATTCCCCGGACTTCCACAAAATACAAATTGCCCTCTAGATTTTCCTATCATACCCTCTTCAGTGTTACGCGTATTGCATTCAAAAAGTTCAGAGACATCAAATTTGACCCCCGCGCCCTCACCTCGAACAATTGTACCTTGTAACCCTATTTTGAAGCCTACCCAACCGCTTTCCATAATTAGACACTCCTTAACTGCTCTTTCCCGTCCATGTGACCTCCGTACTCCTTTCTTAATATGCAATTAGAAACCTTTCATGCTAACAACTCACCATGGAGGAACCATCAACATTGTCATTAATGAGCGAAACGCTAGAGGATATCTCGCATTAATACACATTAAACCAAGATCTACGTAGATTTATATTGTCCCTTCTGATTGTTCATATCAAACACGGGTCGTTGCATTGGACCGTTCAAGAAATCTACAATGCTTAATCATTCATTTTCGTATCTGCCATGTTCACAGTTCTATGTGTGCAATTGCTAGTCTTTAATGTTAATAGTGCATCATGCAACAACCATCGAAATTGTCATTAATGAGCGAAAGTATCGAGGAGATCTCCCATTCACACGCATTGGACCAAGATTTGCGCAACATTATATTATCCCTTCCAAATTTTCATTTCATTCATCATCTGGAGAAAACAAATGTTCTTGTAAACTTATGGTAGCAGGTCAACAACAGTTTTGTGGAGATATAGTAAATATCTTCGGACATCAGGACCAAAACTTCCAGTGGTCCAGGGCATACTTTTACTTTTCATCTTGTTCTGCCCAGAACGAAGTGATTTGGACCTTTGGAATCGCTCGTGCAGGTTGCGTCCCTGAGGTTTTTGACTGTAAGGAGGTGGTCTCTTGGTGCACTGAAAACTATATTCCAAGCCAAAGAATTATTCCACTGCATGACCATTCTCTTGTTTCTTTGTCACCTCAGGTCTTCCACAAGATGTTAAAATTATCGGAGCCAACATTGACCTTCAGAGGAAAAGACTGCAAGCAGTTCCTAGAAAAACATGATAACGGGTTGGAAATCTTAGCCGAGTTCCTCGAAGACCCAACAACAATTCTTGAAGATATCACAAAGTTGGAGGTAAGTTCCTTTAGAAATCCATTCCAAGAAATTGCTTGGTTGTTTACAAGAATAACGGGATAGACATCCACAACAAGCATTTCCCGTATAATTATTTATATTTTGTACTTCACAACCAAGGAACAATTCATTTTCGATTGGGGGAAGCTAATTTCCATTGAAATTTGTTCCCAATTGTCACGATTCAAAGAATCGAATAAATTTTATATGCCATCCTACTTGATTTTCGTAATAGTGCATTGTTGTCTGTTTCCAAAACTGTCTCTTTCCAAGAAAATAAACTGTGGATTCGACCTAGTAACATCCTGGTACCAGGCCCTGTGGAGGCATAAGGCCTCCCATTGTTTTTATGAAGTTTTTAATGACTTTGTCTCAATTTTCAAAGATTTATTGTTAGGGAAGGATGCTTCGCAAATGTCTAGTCAGGCAACCAAGTTTTTGAACAGGAAGGGCACACTTGAACAAAAGGAAAATCACAGTGTACTAATGGTCTTTGGATCCAAGGGAAATCCCGCTTTCCTTCCATGCCACATCACAAAAAATATGTTTGTTGTAGAAATAGTAAGGCAATACAACCATTGGTTGCATTTTTTCCATGACAAGAAAAAAAAATAGTTCATTCCTCTGCCTTGGAAAGTCAGGGACTTCGTGTGCAGAAATGTCAACAAGATTGACAAATTCACAGGCCATTTCAAGAACTTGAACCTAACATATGATGAAAGGATAAAATGGTTCGACCTTAATGTGTTTTTTCGAGAACATTTACTAGCAGTTGGCTTTGGCAGCTCTTTTATCCATAGACTCCTGACCGAAGACAGGGACAGTGATGACAACAATCCTACTTCTGGCGATTGTGACATAGAGACATTGCAAAGCGCGACTGAATTGTACAGACAACAGGGAAAAGTATCCAGTGAGAAGAGTGCTTAGTCCCCCACCAACACTCCCAAGAGCACTACATCATGGAGCATCGCTTCAATGGCCCACCCTAGTAATAAAGAAACCCATAAATCTTCAAATGGAGGAGGAGATAAGAACCCTCCTCACACAAAAATTGATAGTTCTCACAAAGTTCCACTGACAAAGAAGAGAAAAAACATTGTAGGGCAGGTGGACGAACCTAAAATTTAAAGTGAACAGATGCAACTTGAAATTGAGATTGAGAACATGTACAAAGTTGGTCCGTCCGCAATGGAAATAGCTCATACCAAATTTTTTGACGAAGATGAATCCTTCGTATTCCATAGCGTTGTTTTTGAAAGCCAATCTAAAAATATGGTCATTGAAAAGAGAGATGTAACAAATAGGAAAGGAAAATCTCGCACAGAGATTAACTTTAGGAAAATTTGGTTGTCCCAAATCTCCCTATTTCACCGCGTAACTAGTGATGCTCTTGATGATTCCATTGGAGGAATTGAGGCGGAGAATGCTAGACTGAAAGACCGCGTCAAGGAATTTGAGGAGGCTTTCATTGCTACCCCAGAGTTTTCCATTCGTTTAGCAAAAAACGTGTCTGCTACCACTGTAGACAAGATAAAAGTATCCTCCATCCTCCTTGCATTCTTCTAGAGCCCTTGTAGAGAATAACATCAAGAAAAGAATGCAGCTAGTTACTAAATCCTGGGAAACATCACAAAATATAGCTTCCTTCTGAAAGAGGGAAAATGATTTGCACTAACATTTGCAGACGAATTTAAAAAATGATCAACGTTTCTGTGAATAGGTGTTGACCCCTTTTGCCAACCATGCCATCAACAACTTGGATATGAAAAGAAGACAAGAGAATCTCCCTTCCCCAAAGCGGACCAAACAATTAAAAGCATGCTGGCAAAAGAAAGTTAAGAACCTGGAGCTCATTGTCGAATCATTTAAATAAGCCATATTAGAAAAGGAAGAATTATTCAGAAACTTGATCCAAATAGACTTAGCCAGAAGTACCAATGAGGTTCAAGACCCAAACTTAATTCTCAAATCCTTGTCAATGACCAAAGAAGCCTTCGATGAACAACTTGATATTTTAAATGGGTTGTCCTTCGAAAAGTTTTATGACATCCTTGAATATCGTGTAGATGAGCTCGAGAGCTGGGTACTAGACTATTCGACACACAATGAAGAAATTGAACAGATTTTGCATAGTATTTCAATGGATCTAAGGAAATTAGAAAATGACCTTTTTGACATAGAAATACAAGATGAAATCAACGTGGCCCCCATGAGAAGCTACATTGAAGAATGGTTGATGTTAGCACTCTGTAAATTTTGTCCGACTGAATAGACAAACGAAAGAGGTAATTGTTTCAACCAGCTTTAGAGGTGAGGCACTAGCCTGCTCAAATCAGAGAGGGCTCTCTCGTGTGACTTGATACTTCGTTGGGAATTGGTGCCTAGATTTGGTTTGTGTTGGGGGTTTTTAATAAAATTACTGGAAAAAAGAATATAACATTTGGGCCATGGGGTCTGAAATAAATAGAACACATTATCAAACCTGAGAACTATTCAGAGGAAAAGGCTAAATCATGCAGTGACTCTGAGTTTATATCTGAAAATTTTGCATGACATCAGAGGAAAAAGAGGCACATAACTACATTATAGCATTACAGAGATGAATTATGAATAAGTTAAGAAGAAGAAAAAAACGCAGTCTAAGTTGCTAAGCCAAGAGCATCAAATAATGAATTATGGGCCTCTAAATCTCCAATTTAGACATAAATAAGTGCAAATGAAAAATATGCTTACAGGAAATACATACTATGAGGAGAAAACAAGACTTATATCACTGTCAGATAGAATATTTTCATAAACAACCCCAAAATCTTACAAAGCCTTCCTGCACAGAGGGCAAGCTCCTCTTTCTCCCATGCTTTTCTATATCCTAGAGATAATATATATAGAGGAATTTCTTGTGGAATTCAAAACGTTCAGTCTTCTCGTAATTCTAAAATTAGAGATGAGTTACAAGGAAGAATGATTTATAATAACTGTTATCCTATTTTAAAGGGACCGTTAGGAACATGTTTATCATATCTAGGCCCCTTTCTTCGATCACCATCTGTCCAAAACATGTTGAGATGTACTTATTCCTATCTGAGAATTTATTTTAGCTCCACGATCTCCTACTTCAGACTGACCAATCAGGTCGGTTGATTCTCCCCAATGCTTTCAGTCATTTCGGCCATGTTTTATGTCTTCTATCATTTGCTCCGTTTATTTTTGATAGCTAGCCTATTGATGATTAGGTCCTTCATGATGGGATTTAGCCTAACTTCTAATCCTGGGTCTATAGCAGGTTACGTATGGAATTTAGTAGCTAATATACGTGCAATTTCCCTTTCCATCTTACCAGTAGATAAACCCGCCATGTTACTTGAATGACCTGTTTGACTGGATATGGCTTGATTGGACTCATCCCTGTATTCTAGTATCATGGACACCAAGATTTTCCTTTCAGAAGTTAGAGAGTCAATCTTACGGTTGAGATGATACCCTCATACTTGAGAATCAGTAGTTATAGAGTTGCAATCATGAATCATTGACAGATTCACTTACAGGTACGTTGGTTTACCACACTTGGCCAATCCATTTCAAATGATTATCTTTCGAGTTCTTTATATGGCGGAGTTCACGTGACATTATACGGTTGTGAAGTACTGAACGAGCGAAACAGGGTGATTCTGACCAGCTGTCACCAGCCCCACGAGTGTTTTATTTGACATATTGAAACATGTGACATCAGGGATTTCGCGAAAGTGGTTTCAGGCAAACTTCCTTTCACCCCAATGTATCTATGGAGGCGTTGTGCGTCCATTCTAAAAACTACAATGGTTTTCCCCGGTCCGCCCTTACATGATTAAGTCCCGTGCAAGTTCACCGCCCGATATGGCCTTCAGTTGTTGATCTGGGTCATTTTACAATCGATGGTCTGTCGAGTTATGCCTTTTGTGCCTCCGCTATATTTATCCATATGCCACCAGATATGTCCTGGTCCTCTAAATTATCAATTCTCCAAACCATCCCGCTTCCGTGACGACATAGCTCTTGCTAAATTTTCGAGACTTGGGTCCTGTCTGAAAATTGTTATGGTGATAACATAGGCTCCAATTGGGGATGCTATCCTCCCTGTGAGGTAGCAAAGAACTCGTCCACCCGATGCCTGATCCATTGAAATGATCCCAAAACAAATGTGTGTATCATGCTCCTTCCATATCACTAGTGTCTGCTGAAGCCCAAACCCTGCACGCTGCTCTCAACTGGATACTGAACACTGAATATTCTGCTGAAACTAACTGTACACAATATTGGAAATATAAACTGAAAAATGCTTATCCAACAATATTATTCGTACATTCCTACCTACCCTAAAACGCTGAAATGAATATTCAATCAAGTGATGCTAAAGTGCCAATGCAACCAATTAAGAAATTGGCTTCCTGATTTTTCTTTAGCTCACATCTTTGTTAAGAAGGCAGACAAATGTAAAATATGGCAGCTGAAAACAAAATTTGAATCCAGAATTTGAGTTTATGAATGAAACAAACTCCTTCTTCACTGATGATTGTAATAGGATGGCCACCGGATCTTGAAAACCATGAAAAAACATTTCCTCTTGGTGAGAAAAAACAAAAAAATACAAGACTCTTTTGTAAGTGTTTGTTGTTCTTGCTCTATTTCTTCTGTTTTGAGAACATCTTCAAATGAAATGGCAGCAATGGGTTTGTCTACTTCTCCATGCATCCCAAGAAAAACATTCATACATTATTCAAATATGACATCCATATTATGTGCATCAAGGCTATCCTTTTTTTCATCAAACAATTCTGATTTGGTTTCATTAAACTTCTAGAAATTTGTTCGAGGGATGCCATTTTGAATTTCAAATTAATTAACAAAAATAAGTTATTTCTCATGATATTCTTGTAAATGCGAAAATATGACATCATGAACTATTTCACAATCTAGAGTCCTCATGAATATATTTTCAAAATCCTCACCTGTGTCTATGTTGTTTAGAAATTGGACCAGTACGTCATTCTCAGGGGAAGAAAGGAAACCTTGAAATACCTTGTCTTCCTGGTAATATTGTTGAACATATGCATTAGTTCTGGGAGAAAGGAAAATACCTTTGATAAAAATTTCTCGATCTGCTTCCTCTTTAATCTGATGATTAAGCACAGATTGGAATTCTGAATTGAAATACCCTTCCAAGTAATGATCGTGCAATGCTTGTGAGTGTAGTTTGTGTTCTTCAATGATGACAACCTTTTCATGTAAAACATTGCTACTATGAAAATAGTCAGAACTCCCTATTTTTTCTAAAATTTCATGATTTTCTCCTAACCATTCAAAGGAAGAAAAAAATAAGGGAAGAATTTTTTTATCTGTAAGCCCGCTGCTTTCTTTACTTTCAATGCCATGCTTGGATGTTTTCTGATTTGAAGCGCTACAGACATTTTGTTTCAATAGTTAGAATGAGGAAAAACACAATGGCAAGGTTTTGTTACCTGACTCAAAACCTTATTCATTTTCTCTAGTGTCATCATAGGTATATCTCTCCATCTTGTCAAATTGCTAGACATACTCACTTTCAGCTTTGTCTTTGACCAATGATTGTATTTCTGAATTTACAAGGTATTCCTCAAAACAAAGAATAGGGTCATCAAGCGTCCAAGAAGAGTGCTCCAATGTCTTGTCAATCTACTTTGTTGGTTTGGTGTGACTTTGCATCAGCACAAATTCGTTTGCTTCAACAATGATTTGAGAATTCTCTTTCAACAATTTGAATGTAGTAAAGCACAAGGGTAGAGAAACTTCCTCAACTGACCTAATACTTTGCTCCTCACTGTGCTGCTGAAAAAGAAAGTCTTCAATATCATGATCGTCTTCACACTTGTCATATATAGGTAGATCACTGACATATAGAAGGTCATCTAACAAGAAAAAACTTGGAATATCAACTTGTTCTTCGACAAACTGATTTGTACACTCATCCTCTCGATTATCTATAAATGAATACATGAAATAATCATCCCCTTTCTTATCATGGGATGGATCAGAAACTAAATCAACACCTCTTCTTTTAACCATTGGAATATAATTTTTAGTACAATCATAAGTGTTTGAAACTTCAAGAGGACCCATGATATTTTCAATTCTATCAACTGTTTTCTACTCATATTCACTTTCATGTTCTTGAGCATCCAACTCCTCCTTTTGGATCTGTTTACATGCCTGGATGTTGTGTTGAATATCCTGGGCATCATTAAACATTTGTTGTAAGGACTTAGGTCTTCTTTCCATCAAGAGGAAAGACAAATCTATATGAAGAGTTGTTTTATAATGGAGCATGGTAGCAGCTTCAGTGGGTTGAATCTCTTCAGGCAATTTGTAGTAAATATTGGAAAACCTTCTACTGAATATAGAGACAGATTTGTTGCTCTACCATTCCAAGGCGTAGAACTCTGCAAGTTGTAGCTCCAAAGATTTATTCTTGCCCCAAAACTTAAAAAAAACATTCTTCAATTCCTCCCATGAGCCAATTGTATCTGCCTGCAAATGTCTAAACCAATCTTTGGTGTCCCCTTTCAAGGATTGAAAGAAGGCCCTCATACAAGCATCATCATGGTCGATCTCAAACAACTCTATAAAATGCTCAAACCCTTGGATGTGTTTTTCAGCTGAGATGTCATCAGGTTCTCCATCAAACACAGGCAGGTATTTGTAGTGCTCAGGAGGAAAATCGTGAAGGAATTGGGGTAGTTTCATGGGTATGTATCTATGTTGGGCTCTGGAGGACATTGGACTAGGAATAGGGGAAGAGACATCGGCCTTGGCTTCATGGGGTTCATCGAATTGGTCATGCTCATTACATGGCCCAACTGTAAAAATCTTATCACAATTAGTGACACAGTGGGTGTATACATGTGAAACTTCAAGAGGAGGATATGCAATTGCAATATTCTCATGATCATCATTATAATACAATAGGTAAAGAAAAAATTGTTTGGCATGTTCAAGGAAGAAGAAAAGGAAACTTATAAAAAATAGTAAAATGCTTTGGAAGAGATCCCATTTTGAGTACCTGTTTTCCTCCATGATATCTTCCCACTCCCCTGCCAAGGGATCTCATCTTCTAGTGAAGTCTCTGAATTAGATTTGAAGCTCGAGTGGATTCGCCAATAATGTTTTGGAAGTTGGATTCTTCATTTAGAGTGGAGTCGTCATTGAGAATTATGGATTATTCTATCAGTGGAATCACCTTCAAACTGATTTTCTGATGTGTGGAGTCGCCAGAGCAGGAATACAACCAATATGTGTTTACGTGTTTGTTTCTCTCAGACCTTAGAACTCAACCATGTCGTTCTTCCCAGAGAAAATTTTTCAATTTCGTCCCCGACAACGATGCGAGAATGTTAGCACTCTGTAAATTTTTTCCGACTGAATAGACAAACGACAGAGGTAATTGTTTCAACCATCTTTAGAGCTGAGGCACTAGCCTACTCAACTCAGATAGGGCTCTCTCATGTCACTTGATACTTCATTGGAAATTGGTGGCTAGATTTTGTTTGTGTTGGGGGTTTTTAATAAAATGACTAGAAAAAAGAAAATAACATTTGGGCCATGGGGTCTGAAATAAATAGAACACATTATCAAACCTGAGAACTGTTCAGAGGAAAAGGCTAAATCAGGTAGTGAGTCTGAGTTTATATCTGAAAATTTTTCATGACATCAGAGTAAAAAGAGACACATAACTACATTAGAGCATTACAGAGATGAATTCTGAATAAGTTAAGAAGAAAAAAAAACACAGTCTAAGTTGTTAAGCCAAGAGAATCAAATAATGAATTATGGGCCTCTAAATCTCCAATTTAGACAGAAAGAAGTGTAAATGAAAAATATGCTTACAGGAAATGCATACTATGAGGAGAAAACAAGACTCATATCACTGCACTACTACATATGGGCAGATTATTCCACGAAAATTTTCCACGCTTCCACTAGTTTCATCATTTTTTTAAACAGGGCGGGATTTTCTTGGATATTGCCACGAAAGTTCATCGCAATATCGACGAAAATCTTAATTTAACCTAGTCGGGATTTGCGTTGCTATAGCGATGAACTTTCGTGGCAATAGCAACGAAAATTTTTCCTATCTCATTGGTATACGTGACTTTAAGAGACTTTGCGACACAATTGCTATAGTTGTGACA
>ML796915.1:777930-788720 GCA_009831015.1 Picea engelmannii | reverse complement strand
AACTGGTTAATATATCTACTCTTATGATTTGAATGTCGAGAGGGAGTTCTCATAACATGATTTCCCCTTATCATACTTGTAGCATTTTCTTCTTTTGACTTTGATATATGATTTTCTTCATGCGACGATGTTGCCTTGATAATGGCTAAATTTTGATTAGTAATTTTACCTGGATCTTCCATCATTTGTACTTCAACATCTTTATATGTTTTTTCTTCAACTGGATTGGCATCTTCTTGAGCTTTAATGTCTGGATTTTCAAGTAGCTCGTGATTGATGCTTTTCGAACGAGAATTTTCTTCATTTTTTTCTGATAGTTTCTTCTCGCGTTCTTGATTCTCTTATTCCAACTTCTGAACACATTGTTTTCGAACCTTTGACTTCTTGATCTGTGTAAGTAGTTTTTTACTGTGTTTTTTTAAACGAGAAATTTCTTCACTTTTATCCTTGATAACTTCGTCAAATTCTTTTTGCATTCTTTGCATTGCTTTTTTATTTTCTTGAAGTATCACTTCTGAGATGTCGTTAAAGTCTTCTGGTGTTACGGAATCTGGCTCCGATGTGGTGTCTTGTAATGTTATCATTTTCTCCTTATAGGGGAATGTCACAAACTTTTTCTCTATGTTTACTATGAAGGTACCTAGAMTTTTAAACCAGGGTAATCCGATGATGATGTCAACTTCTTCTTGATACATAGTTGTAACATAGAATTGAGATATATACTCATATTCATCAATCATCACTTGTAACTCCTTAATTCGAAAATAATCTTCCTTTCTAATTATATTCGTCTATGGAATTAATAATTGATTTTCCAGATCAATATTCATATAATTTGCATTATAGTCCAAGCTAATAACAATGTTTACCTCTCTTCCTTGAATATTTCCCTTTAATGTCAAAAACCCACAACATACGGTTGGAAAACCTTCATAAGTAAATCTTCCTTTCGTCATTTTGGAATTATCCCTTTTATCTTCCATCATTTTCGAATTAACCTTTTTATAATTATAAGATTTAAGCTCCTTGACTTGATAGGTATCTTTCTCTAATATTCCTTGATAGTATTTAAAAGTACTCTCTAATATTCTTTGTAATTTTTTATTTTTATTTTTCTAATCCCTTGAATTACTCTCGTTTAATATATCTTTGAGCTTGAATATTTTTTGTTTTTGTTTTGTTTAAATATTAATTATATATATATATATATATTAAAAATTAATATTTAAAAAAATATTAATATTTTTTTAAATATTAATATATATATATATATATAAATTTAATTTATATTTATATTAATTTTATATAGTAAATATAAAATAAAATTAATTAATGCAATTTAATGAGGGACAGATGGCCACGACTTTACAAGAGTCGTTATTGGTGGTCAAAAGATGGGATGTAGGGATAGGGATGGGACGGGTCTGTCGGAGGTGTCAGGGTCTGCGGGGAAGTGGGTGGTCTGTGGGGTCTGCAGAATGGTGCCTGAGAGGTATGTGCGGGGGTCTGAGCGTGGGGGATGTCAACTGAATGCAGAGTGGAGTGGACACGGATTAGATGTTGTCGTGGGTGGGGGTGTGGGATTGGTGAATGGGAATAGTGGAAAGTGGGGAGAGGAGGTGGGAACCGCAGGGAGTGGGGAGGTTTTTGGGGGAGTGGAGAGGTGAGATACAGGGGGTCTACGAGGGTTGCAGTGGGTCCTATATCGGGGTGAGAGATAGGAGCTACGGGGTTATGGGAGTTAGGGGGTTACATGGTAGGTGCGAAAAATGGTGCAGAGCAGGGAATGTGGGGGTGGGTGGACTGTGGGGGGAGGGAAAAGGGTGCAGGTCATGGGAAACAGGTTAAGGTGAGGTTTTATTTTTATTTATTTTTCTTGGCTCTAATCTTTTTCAAATTTTTTGGTAGCGAAATAATGATTTTTTTTTTTATTCAACGAATTTTTTTTGTTTGAAAATGGTCAAAGAACACATCAGAGAAACTTTGAGACAATGGGTTTGGCCAAAATCCAATAGATTGTTTCCAAGGACAACATAATTGACTAGAAGTCTAGTGGCCAAAGACCAGGATTAGAAAAACGAAGCTCTGATACCACTGTGGTGAACCAATTTGGTTCACTATGTAAATATCCAGTATAAATAGGATAGTACGTAATAATCCATTTATGGATAGTAAATATATTTACTAATAAATGTATAAGAATGAATAAGATGATTACAAATGAGGAATGATGGCTTGTAGATATATCCCGCACAGGGGTGCCCTTTCATATGTCATGTCTCTTCATAATTAATTATTACTTATTACTTATTTATATTTACATATTATATATATTTATGTTTGTTACACATACACAACTTAAGGACACTCAATGGGCATATGTTCCTATACATACTATTGGAGGGCAACCCAAGCCCACTTACTAGATGTAGGAGCAGTCTACCGATGGTGGTTCGCAAAGGGACAATCAGGACGACGCACAAATGTAGGTTGAGAAACCTCTTGAAATTGGTTATGTCTTGGCATGCTGTTAGCTCCAAGGTGATCAAGCTTAAGACAAACACTTTCTTGAGTCAAGTGACAGGATTTCCACTGGGCATTTATATATAATACCAATAGACTTTTATACTACCTCCTAAGGTCAAAAAACAACCCTACACCCACCGTCAAGCCTTGAATTCTATATAATATTGATTGATTATTTTTCATTGTTACTGCCCAGGTGGCCTTGCTTGCCTAGGATATAAATAGTATAGGATTTTGGGGAGGGTTGTTGGTGGAGGTGGTCAATATATATATATGGTGTCACTTCAGTTCTTTCATGTGGAACCTGAAGTAATTGAAGATCCTTGTGACCACAATATAGTAATAGTAGTTGCAGGTCATCATCTTAGAAGATCGAAGCTGCTTGGCGGTCACACACAAACTCGAGACATCGCCCATAATAAAGTAAGTGTGGTGGAAGCGTGAATTATGTTTTCAGCGCCCTCTCGGTTTGACTAAATTATATTCTCTATTACCAATAACAATTAGTTTATCCCAATATTGAGCTTTCTCAAAGAGGAGAGTTCCTTGCTACCGCTCGGGGAGGTTTCCCTGGGCCCGCATGAAGTCTTCTAGTCGGCTCTCGTCCTAAAGTTGGTATCTCCCGCTAACCAAAATTCTTTAGGCACCACACCTATGTTCGTTTGCGCTTCATCTAGTCTCTATAGTCCGTCGAAACGAAACTCCCCTGTGAGAAGAGACTACCCGTCCCTTGCTCCCACGAAGAAAATACTATAAGCCACAGGTGATTGTGGTTAATAAATCCAGATATGGATAAACTAAACAAAGAGGGCAGTCGTAGGATGGAATCTCATAGATCTAACAGTAGAGACAAAGACACATCTACCAACATACACACAAAGCAAGGCACAAACATTGAAAAGAGATAAACACTCATTCAATTTAGGAAGCAAGTTGATTCTAATATGAGAAATAAGTTTGAAAACTATTCCTACCGCCCAAGTTTGAAGTTTTTTTCCTATCACAGATGGATTCATCGATAAGTCCAGTGTGCATCGGGACGACTTGCACATTAGACAAAAGAAAAACAAAGGCACCCCGCATTTCGTATTCTGAGTTCAACCTACTATATAAGTGGTGTTGATCATATAAGAAATAAGGGAGGGACGCACCCCAAAGCATACCAAATGGATAGTGAACCAAAGTCAGGTCTTTAACACCAACTGTAGGATCAATGCAATTGTTTGTGTATTTTGAGTTGTTTATAGAGGTTGAACCTGAGGTCCTATCAATATACAAAGATCTATGTGCCATCTGTCACTTCAGATGTTTCTGGGTTCATTCCACCCACCTCGTTCAAGAAGTGTTGAGTTTAGTAAAGACATTATTTATGGATCTAACAAGATGTGAACACCAGTGGGCAAGAGAGAATGCCTTAGATATATGCAAGAGCCGCCTTAAGTTAAGTAGTATTCCTTTCCTGTAAACAAGCTAGAGTTTTTTCCTTCAACCAAGTTTTATTCCTAATATTTTCTTACTAGATAGCTCTAATGCTTGTCCTGGATGTCCATTTGGTTCAAATATTATTGCTTGGGGGGAAAGAAAGCCATGTATTTATTCCCCTCAAATAAGTAGATAATTGATCGTAGGGAGATCAAGGAACTATACCATTCAAGGAGGGAATTATCTCTCTTGCCTAACCTAACGGCTGGAAGGGGAAGACCTAACTAAATGAGATAGGTGGAAGGCCTAACTACACGGGTTGATGGGGAAGGCATTATATCTTATCCATCCCGTCTCCTTCGGGACCACCCTGGAGACGAATATCACATGCGTAGTAACCCTATCTTAAGAACCCCATAGCTCTGAGCCCTCAATGATAGCCCACCTTGTAAGTAGTGGTGTGGTATTAGGGGTCACAATGGGACGAGATTAGTTATCTACTTCCACATGGCCTAGAAGAATTGAAAGAGCATGTGTTTATTGAAGTGGGTGGGCTATTCTTTAGTTTAGTCCTTACCTTCCACATTTATCAATATTTATCGGGTTCCATATTTATAGAGAAAATCCTTCCTGCTAGAGTCTAGTCTTATAGATTGGGTAACTACTTGAATAGATAAGATATAAGGCCTCTCCTTTGTGGGGCAGGTCGAATTAGTGTAATGCCTATCAGAGTCAGCCCATATAAGAGCCTATAACCTCAGGGGGTAAGCCCCTATAAGGGCCTAGATATAAGGTTATTTCAAGTAAACCCACATAGTAAGATCATTTTACCTTCCTCACCCTCCTCCGTTGGGTGAGCAATACTTCCTTGGGTTAAAGTGCAAATTTTTAGGATTAAAATGGGGCATTGGATGGAACCTATTTAACTCTGCCCCTCCTCGTTGAACCCCTGTTGACTTCTGCTTTCCCAGCCCAAGAATAAATCTCTTGACAACTAGTAATAAGATAATATTAAGAGTTGAGCTCATGGATTTTCGGTCAAGTGAGGACGGAGGGCTCACATGAAGAATGAAGGGAAGGACAGTAGATAATAAATGTCTCACGGTCTCAAGGTCAAGGTATTTGGGTATTCATGTATAATGAGGTTAAATAGATAGGGGGCATCTTGTGAGCCTTGGTGAGCCCTGTTAGTCAGATGTTGTAATCAATCTCTTTCTTGCTAGTCATAAAGAAAGGGACAACCAATTTACCCATAGCTTGTAATTTCCCTTCGATGAAGGAATATGAGAGGGTAATTAAATAAATAGTCTATCCTTAACCCATGGGTAGAGAAAAGGCCCGAAGAGCATCTCATGGTGGGCAGGCCAAAGAATAAATAATGACCTTCCCTCTCAATGACCTGCCTTTCAGTGGGTGAAGAATGAAGATAGACACTGGATAAAGATACTTACCGGGATGGCTAGTGGGAGTTGGGGTAGTGACATACATAATGCCCCTTGTTAGAATCTAATTTCCAAAGGATATTCATGCCATAATCATGAGTAGTACAATCCCTTGATTGACTGATAATGAGACTTCCCCTTAGCGTCTGTTTTGTAAGAATTCCAATCACTCGCACAAACACCAGATTAGCTTTCGTATAATTAATCTGTCATTGCCAGAATAGGGGGGGTCAGAACAATACCCCATGCCTAATGATGTGTCACAATCCATCACTCAAGCAATTCAAGTGTTTCATATTCACCACTTATGTCTGATCATACCAAAACCTCCCTCAAAGTGGTTAGTTGAGGGAGAACAGTAAATGAATGATGTTACCCAACACCACTATTAAGGTAGTTTCTTAGGTCGAGCCTATTCATTATGCTTCTCACTAGGGAAATCAATTACGTAATGAAGGGATCTCTTCAATAACCAGCCTGCCATTCAATGGCTTGTGAAATGCAGTCCCCCATCCATAACTTTAGGTAGGCAACGACTTGGTTTTGTTGTAACTGATGTCGCTATTAGGGGCGCTATAGATACAATGTAAAGGAGGGAAGTAATACGAAACTGAACTACTCTGCATGGGATGGTAACTATATGAAAGGGTGAGGATTCATATAATGCCTGCCCATTTGGTTGGTTGGGATAAAGAAGGAGATTCTACCTTTCCGGACTATTTGGCCTTATCCATCAATAGCGTCTCTTGACACCACGCTCCTTGTTCGATGGTGTAACCTTATGGGTGGTTTTAGTAGCAGTCCCTCTCTCTCGGTTACCAGCATGCCATTATGCAATCTTGGATCGATCTATGTCAATTTGAAATGCAGAAAATGGAGGCGAATCATGGCCTTATGCGATGCCCTCCATTATGTATGATGTTGTCCGACCCCACCTCTGTTCATTCGACTGACTCCTTGGTATTAGTTTCGAGAATAGATTCTTGCCTACCTAAAGGACCTTATCATCTAATATAAAATCATGATTAAATTTAAGTTAATTTTCTATTTTAATATATTTTTTGTTTCCAAAAAATTTCAAAAAAAACTCATTTGTAATAGTTTTTTTCAAATAATTTTATAAATTTATATTCATTCAATATAAGATATTTTTCAAATATTTTTTTATATTTACGGTGAACATTATAATTTTTAAAAAATGTGAAGTATTACATATTCATTAATATGAACAAAACAATTTTTAAAAGATTTAACATTTTCATCATTTAGTTAAGTTGTTATAAAAGAAATTATTTCACTCCAAAATCAATTGGAACTTGCATTTAACTTCCTATATACTTTTAACATTTTAAAGAAAACTTAATTCAAATGTTGAAAAAAGTTGAAGAGGTTATAAAAATATTGATCCTATCAAATCAAGAAAGAATGGACTAAATTTTAATAAGGGAACAATAAACGTGTTTTTTTAACTATCATGATTGATATATAACTTTGAGTTTAATTTTATCAACATAGTTGAATGGAAAACTATTAAATATATGGACCTAAGGAAGGGTAAGCCAAATATTAATATAAATATAAAATGAAGAAGTATTTATTAGAATGAAATAGATATATATAAATAAACATTCTTGCCAGAGTATGAGGGGGTAATTTTTTTTTAGTTGGTTGATTACAACTTGACTTAATATTACATAGTTAAATGCTTCCAAATCATTTTATAAGGGTAGAAAACTATTGGCATATCATCCACACAAATATCGTTATAAGGCCATGGGTAGGTTTTAGATTATTGTGAGAGATTTATCAACAACAATATGTTATTTAAACATCCACTAAGTGAACATGGATGCGACAATCCTTTTCACGTGGGAAAAAAAATATAAAAATTAACAATAAAAAATGAATAATGATGAGCAAATAGTGAACATTGAAGCAAATGGTTGGAATGAACCCACATTTGCGGATGCAAAGTGGACATTTAAGAGGATGGTTGAAATGAACCCAAATTTAAGGATACAAAATCAAAGTATTGACATAAAATGACCCTAAACCCCTTTTGCATCGTAGATGACTCTGTCCCCACCCCCCCACCTCCGCTCTGTTGCACTTTCCACCTAAGTATTTCTTTCAATGCATCGCCAAAGAACACGGTGTATTGTTCTTGAGGTCAAAGTTCCTAAGGTCGTAGTTCCTAAGGTCAAAGTTCTTGAGATCATAGTTCCTAAGGTCAAAGTTCATGAGGTTAAAGTTCTTGAGGTCATAGTTCATAAGGTCAAAGTTCCTAAGGTTAAAGTGGACAAAACTAACATGATAACAAAACCCTTGGTAATTTTGATGAATTCCTTTCAATGTGATTATGGAAATGCCAATGCAAATATTTGGGTATAAATTACACATGATCGAAAAACTTATTTCTAAAATCAAGAAAATCCCTTGGTACTTTTGTTAAGTGCTTAGTTTAAACTCAAGAAAAACATTACAACTTGCCCAAAGAGGTTGTGCACAAGYCTGCCTAGTTGTACTGGTGAAATAGCAAAACTTTGGAGTGAAAACTACTAAACACAAACACTTTCTTTAGCTAAGATGTTACAATAAGAGGGTTTAGTCTTCTTTCAAAGACGATATTATATCAAGGAGTGTTCCTAGCTCCAAATGCTTATTCATGCCTCTAAGGAAATTGAGCCTTGGTGGGTGCCCTCAGGTGTCATTTTTTTTTATCATTGAACTTTAACCCCCATTGCCACATAAGAACATCCTTAATTATTTCCTTTATGGGATATAAACCATTGAAAATGGATATATATATATATATATATGTGTGTGTCCAGTGCCAAGCTTCCAAATAGTAGATAGTCTACCAATAGTGTTTCTCATTGTGACATTTGAACAATTGTAAACATGCTCAACACTTTATACTTTGATTCATTACAAGTGCAAATAGTAGATAGTCTACTAATAGAGTTTCTCATTGTGACATTTGAACAATTGTAAACATGCTCAACACTTTATACTTTGATTCATTACAAGTGCTAACTTAGTTCTTTATGTTTATACCCCAAGAAATGTATGTTGACATCTTGGTTTTCAAGGATTCATCTATGGAATCATTAGGCTAGAAAGATTTAGTGTTGTGCATCTCTCTTAAACTTGAGTTAAGACATGATGTGACATTTGAACAATTGTAAACATGCTCAAAACTTTATACTTTGATTCAATACAAGTGCTAACTTAGTTATTTATGTTTATACCCCAAGAAATGTATGTTGACATATTGGTTTTCAAGGATTCATCTATGGAATCATTAGGCTAGAAATTTTTAGTGCTTTGCATCCCTCTTAAACTTGAGTTAACACATGATGTTCCCTCTAAGATTGGATCCACTCCATGGATGTATTTTGGCATTCCTACATTTTCATTATCTTGATTTTGAAATGATGCACTCTGATGTCTTCAATGTGTGTTTGTTTCCCACTGTTGTGAGTTTAAGAGGAAAGATGTTTCTTAAATTGGCAGAGGAGTCATCGAGTCATCAAATCCAAATACAACCTTCAACCCAAAAGTAAAGGAATCCTTGACTTCCCAAAAAATAGGGAAGGGGTGTATGGATACGTTGATGAAAAATTCATAAGCCAAACCAAAGAGGAAGACACTCTTAAATGTTGATGGCATAGAAAAAAGCATCTCTAGATATCAAATGTGGGAAACAACTATCTCTAATTGGGGCTCTTACAGGATCTACCCTTGGTGAGTGGCTTAAATGTTCACTTTGTCTGCACCTTCTTAAGTGTCACATTCACTTTTCCAAGTGTTGTATGCACCTTACTAAGTGTCACATGCACTTTGATAAGTTTCACTGCCATTGAATCCATGAAATAACATTTTTCATAATCCCTAGTTCATTTTGGAGGAATAAAACCGTCATTTGAATGTCAGAATCATGCCTTTTACTTGGAATTTTGACCATTTTTTTGTAGAATTTTGGAGGTCAACACTCCCTTGCCCCTGTATAGGGAGCGTTGAACCCTTACCAATGCTCCCCTGCCCATGCTTAGGGAGTGTTTCTAATGCTCTGCACTCAACCTTAGGGGAGCGTTGAAGTGGTTAGTGGGAGTTCTGGAAATCCCGCCTTTTTCTAAGGACTAGATTCGAGAAGATGAGGTTTGTTTGGGTCAAATCATATTTCATGGCTCCATCTTAGGCTAAAATCCCAACCTATGGAGTCATATCCTCAACCACTTCCCAAAAATATCTCATGGTGGTTAAGCCTCCCAATCATATATATTGAGAGCATTTCCATGTTGAAGGGGGGAAGGAATCCATTGAAGCATCATCATTTTGATCTCAAAACATTCATGCAAGGGATGGATTGGAGAGCTTAGAGAAGTTGTTGCAACGTCAAAAGTTATTTGAAAGTGATTTCTTTATTGGCTTTCCATCAATATAAACTTGGCCTATTCCCTTCAAGTTCATGTGTTCAAACATATGTTGGTCTATTGTTGTTTCAATCATCGTAAATAGATCTATTTTGTCTAACCACATAGAGTAGAGGAAGGATATTCCTTGTTGTCCATTGCAGGTTTTATCTTGCACCTAGGAGCTTGGAGATCAAGGTCAAAAGGTTGGAGCAGCGAGGACGACCATCGTAACAATGTACGCCACATTCTCTTCCTTCTCATTTATTTTGGTCAAGATAGATCTAAAGGGACATTAATGTCCATTTGTTTGCTTATGTTTTTTTTCCAAAGAAGGGGTCTTGGTGCAAAGGGGAGTTCAACCTATCCACGGGGTGAAATTTCTCACAACGCCAATCCCTCCAAGAAATTGGGCATCAAGAGACTTATAAAGAAATTAAAACCCTCTATTATCCTCCTTTGGGAAACAATGGCAAATGGGGGAAAGGTTATTTATGAATTCTCCAAATTTATGATTGGTTGGGAGTTTAATTGCATTGATGCTATTAGGAGATCTAGCGGGAATATAACATGATGGTAGAGAAGATAATTTACCCTATCTAATTCACAAGCTTTCCTACAGGTCCAGTGCTTCAATTTTGTTAGGGAAATGGAAAAAGGAGCTAGAGACATTACATTTATGAAATTGTTGTCATATATGCACACAATTCTAATGCCATTATTCAAGTATTTCCAATTGATCTTTAAAATGTGAGGGTACTCAAAACAAGACATTGTTGCGCAAAGATGAGCTCTACAACCTAGTATGAGGGAGATGTTGTCACGTATCTACATAACACTATAAATAAAATAATAATAATAATAATAATAATAATAATAATAATAATAATAATAATAATAATAATAATAATAATAATAATAATAATAATAATAATAATAATAATAATAATAATAATAATAATAATAATAATAATAATAATAATAA
>ML796915.1:741346-766259 GCA_009831015.1 Picea engelmannii | reverse complement strand
CTGTTTTCTTCAAGCAGGCTGTGAGTAGTTTTTTGAAAGCCGAAGCGGGGGAGGGAGGGGGCGGCGGCTCCCCTCCGTCCTGACTTGCCATGGCGGCCGATCCTCTTAGAGCACGAACCCTAATCGTTTCAGCGCGTCCCGACGGTTCCTTTGGAATACTACCTGTTAGTTGAATGTTAGGTGTAGTCAAATAGCCAATTAAACCATCCTATCAATGTCTCATAATACCTGCCTCTATGCTTCATCATAAACCAAAACAATGATAAGTTAAGCACAAAAATAACATGAGTTAGAGAATGTATTGTATCATCGGAAATCATAAATCCTAGCTCATGGAGGCGGGAGGGAGGTACAAAATCATGCCAATTCACACCTTTAGGAAAGTGCTCAAACCATCTTAGAAAGGGAACATGAAAAATCAAAAGTTCAATAGATTGACTCAAAGAGTCTGGAGGTTGGCTACCTTGGATGTCTTCACAATCTAAGGTCTGGGAAGGGACTAGGAAGGACCTAGAAGATGATTGAAAAATTCTTAAGGGAAGGTTGAAAGACTGAGATGACAAACTTCTTCTTGAGGTGTTCAACCTACCCTTGAATTATAGGGTTTTCCTCAGAGGAAACTTAATACAAAGGACATACTTCTCAACTACACCTTTAATGACACAACAAGATAAAATAGTCTAAGGGGGCTGGAAAACATTATCACAAGGATGCTTCTCTGGGCAAAAGATGTCCTTACTTCTATCAAGATCTGAGCACAACGGTGGTTGATAATGTTGTTCATGGAATAAATCCAATTGCTTAGAGGAATAATCATCAAAATACTCAAGGTATGACTAAAAATCACTAGGAGAATATAGCTTCGGGTCATCCTTGGGTGTCTGAAAAAGGTTTGTAATGATACCATCTCCTTGTTGCCAATTGTTAAAATTAGTAACCTCATATGATAGTTGTAAAGCAACTTTTGGAGATGACCCTCAATGTCATAAATGGGATCTTCATTAGAACCAATCACATCCCACTTACACCTTCCAACATGTATGAACTCATCAATATTATCAATAATGTCACTACCTTTATCATAACATGAAGGATTTAATGCATCCAAGGGCTCCTCTAGTACCTCTTCTCTTTCCAAATCATAAAACAAAGGATCATCAAAATTTTGGAAAGGGAGGTAACTTATCGTGTTCACTTCTTGTTGTGCAGGAGGATCATTGGCTTGGATGAATTCATCAAATGGAAGAGGGTCTAGTACACCATCCCTAAGACTCTTCTCTTCATATTCATAAGAAAATGAAGGAGCTATCTCTTCCAAGGGTTTCTTTACTTCTTCACCTTCTGAATCATAGAACAAGGTGTAATAAAAAAACTGGAAAGGAAAATGACTCACCTCATTCTCTTCATCTTGTGCAGGAGATATAGGATCTTGGAGAGCTTCATCGGACGAAGTAGCGATTACTAGTGCTTCATTCTGATAATTCACTTCTCTAGTTAAATCTTCACTGCATTCTATCAAATCATGGAATAAATCTTGCTCCTCTTCAAGAGGTTGACAACTTTCTTCATAAATTTCTCCTTCTATATCAGAGGGTTCTTGGTATTGAGTAAGGTACACATCCCTGCGATCTCCCACAATATCAGTGGTGAGTCCTGTTAGCTCCTAATAGTCGCCAGTGATCAAATGCAATATTTCAAGTTATTGTTGGGTTTTAGGTCAAATTCTTATATTTCGCAAATAAATTTTGGCATGTCTTGTCTGTCAAATGACCCTTGAGTCATGTCTAGGTGTCGTTACTACTTCCTATATTAAGCCTGGTCATTGCCATCTCAAAATATCTTTTTATCTTATGCTAGTTATCCTACTTGCCAAAATACACCATCAAAACCATCTTGCTAACTCAAAAAGAGAAAAAATTGTGAAAAAAAGGGTTTTGTTGCATTTTGGGAGTAGTGCGACCCTTCTGCGCAGTGCGACCCACGACGCGACGCTTCTGACTAAGGTTGGAAAATTCAATTTTTGAAGGCCTTCCCATTGGTATTTTCTTGAGTTTGATGGTTCATTAGAAAGTAGACATGTGGGGATACTTGACTTAGTTTCCATAATTCAAAATGGATTCCTAAAAGTTGGCCCAAAACAACCCTGAACTGGCGCGACGCTTCTGGCATTTTGGACGCTGCGCTTCTGTCAAACTTTCAAATTTTTGAATTTTTCCAGTTTTGCTCGAAGTCAAAGGTAGTAGCTCGAATTGTAAAAGGTAATATGATGTAATTGAGTCAAATAAGGATTTTCATAGTCATTTTTGATGTAAATTTGGATGACAGTGAATACATTAAAGAGATCAAGAGTTCAACCTCCTAGATTTTGTGTTTTTGTTGTAGATATTTTAGGAAACTAATCCTAATATAAAGGATTCTACCCTTGGAGGTAGGATCCTAGTTTTGAATCTATTTGTATACTCAATGTAATCAAAAGGGGGGGGGATAATATTGTTTTGAATTTTTGGAAGCCATTGTAGCAGATTTTTGCAGAAGCTTAATACAGATTACAACATGTTTTTACAAGGATCTTGTGTTAGAGTTTGTGTCCATATGTTTTCTTTTTTCTATGTAATTTATCTTCATCCCATGTTTTTCTTATGCTAAATCTATCTCAATTGTTGAAACATAATTCATTTCATTCTTTGTTTTGTAGGATTTGGCAATTAATTGTTTTAGTATTCCTGTAGGTGAATTCACATTACAATGCTCACTTACCCTCTGCCTTTGTTTTCCTCAATCATCACACTACAACAATATTAAATAGGACATACATTTCCAACTACCTTGCCCTTGTTTTACCTCTGCAACTGATCTTTAAGAGTGATTATTCTAGTTTCCTGGTTTTGAAACTCATTGTCTAGCAAAACCCCCACTTTATTATAAAAAATACTCATTGTACCCAATACCTATCCTAAGGTCATTGTTTTTTAGTCATCTCATTGAGGTTGACCAATTGAGAGAGCCTTCTCTGGTTGGAAGGGGTAGATACAGACCAAAAGATTGGTTTGAGGTTACCTATGCCAGTTTCCTTCACAACCTTAGGAGATCTGACAGAGAGATAACAAATCCTTCATCCTCTAGGGCTACTATGATATTCTCAAGGGCATCTTCATATGTCAAGCATTGTGGTTTCACAAACTCAGTAAAACTACTGATGAGGTCTACAAAAGATGAAATACCCCTATCTTCGCAACAAATCTTAAACCAATCTTGCAAAAAGGATGGCAGAGAAAGTATGAGTAATTTTACCAGAACATCCTCCCCTCCGAACTCTATCTCACTTATATACTTCAAGAATTATACAATGTGAGTAACTAGGAGGCCTCCAAATCTTGGATATTTTCTTGACCAATTTGTATCAAAATAATTCGGGTATCCTTGAAAACTTTTGAAATCAATAGCTGGATACACTTGTTCCCAGGGCGCCATGATACCTCATGGAGCAAGACCCACTGTTGCTGAATGACCATGACGATGGGATGGATGTTGCTGCTGCTAATAGAATGGAGGCACTGAAGAAGACAGATGGGCCCTCCAGGGCCAGGCTCAAGTCAATATGGCTCTCAATACTCCATGTCTAGGACATGTGGGCCTCAAGACATAATCTTCTTAGTTATCCCTAGGATAGGGGATATAAGGTCATGAATGCTTTGTGAAATTGGTGTTTGTAAGGTATTATAGTATATGCAAACAATGTCACTCCATGCTAGCCTACAAGATAAGTATAGGTTAGATACATAGAGTTTATTTTTGTGAAATGCTTGTTTATAGTTGATAGTCATCATATATTTGGATTAATATTTTGTCAATGTCAAGCTTCTAATTATATACCATCCCACACTAATGATATATATATATATATATATATATATATATAGAAGCAATAGAAAAAGAGCCTGAAGGTCCAGTTCTCGTTGTGATAGAAAGGCAAGTCCACAAAAACTGGTGGAAAAACGTGTATAGAGATACCAGCCCCTCCTACCTCGAGTAAGTTCTATCTCTATGACCCTTGACTTGAAGATTATGGCGCCCAACCAAATACGACTATTGAGTTCTTGACCCTATATGAAAATCATAATGATTCAGACCCAACCTATCTTATGTTTCCTGAAATGCCTATTTAAGTCAGAAATAAAGCCATTTATGCTCCCCGATTGGTGGACCCAATCGAACCCATCCAAATGAAGTTGTGACTATGGTCAAAAGCCAAATTAGAATGTTTTGTAAATGCTGTTCCAATGCAATACCCGGGCCCTGCTGGGATTATATAATACCAGGCAGGTATTCTATTCCCAAATATATATATATATATATATATATATTTCAAGTTGTTCGCTTGAGTTGAACCTGTAGCAAAAACTGCCTAAAAACAATTAGGTAACTAATATGGGAACATTATAAAGCTTTCCAAAATGTTGGCATACAAACAAGGATTGGGTAAAGGTCATATTCATTAAGGGAATGTTTATTGTTGAAGTTCATTAGATATATTAAGGATATTTCAAGCCTTCTATTCATACATCTTTTCATATTCTTTGACATCTAAAGGCCGAGGTTAAGGTATGGGAAGTTGAGGGGTAAATAGAGCCACATAAAGGGGTGAAGGTGGCTTGGTTTTATGGATAAGGCATTGGTGATATGTTGACCCGGTGTAAGTCCAATGTTACATTGTTTCCATAATGCCACCCATATTACAATACAAGAAGAGTAAATGAAAGAAACCTGACATTTTGTTTAATTACATTTTCACACTATGGACAAACAAGTACATATTTGTTAGAATTTTTTAAATTTTCTAGTTACACAATTACAATTACTTAATATAATGGAAACTATAGTAGGATCACTGAAAGATAGACAATCACATATACAATATAACACAAATATTATCCTAGGAAACCCTCGTGGGGAAGAAAACCCAACAACCAAATTCCTCAATATAGATTCCTTCAACCAATACAATGATGCGCTATAGCTCTCCAAGAAAGACCAAGACCAAAACACCAAAAGAACCAGTCTCCAAGACTTGTGCGCTAGACCTTCTTATGCACTCCAAGATGCACAAGAGAATTGTGTGAGTGTGTGTGTCCAAATGAGAGGAATCTATCCTCTATTTATACACAACAATGTCTCTTGAAGAGACATGACTCTTGACCTAACTAATGCATAAAACAAGGTCAACTAGCCATAATGGGGCTTTTTACAATTATAAGTAAAATACCAATAATATAATAATTTTTGTCGAGTCGACTTGTACAATATAATTATAATAACCTTTTAAAGGTTTGACCAAAACAACTATACAAGAATATATTCTGTAGTTACACCAAAAATATTAACACTCCCTCTTAACTAGGAAGGTATTCTGTCCAAACATAGACTCCAATTCTGATACCACACGAGCTCACATACATTGATTGTTGAACATGCAAATCTATACATCCTCAGATATCCATAGTGCAACATGACTTCACCCCATGCAACCAAGGTCTGTGGATATCTTTCAATAGCTACAACATGTCCCCATGACATCCACTCCCTGTGATGCATCAATACATGATCATGTGCACTCCTGTGTCAGTGCCAACCCTTTTTCATGCTGGATGAGATCCACTAGATCCAGTGCCAGGCCTTTTTCATGTTGGAATAGTTTCACCCGTCACTCCCTCTGAAGAGGGACCACACCAAGCTTGTCCCTGAAGTATTCAAACTTCATCCTTGACAACGACTTAGTGAACACATCCACAACTTGATCCTCAGTAGTCATGAACATGAGCCTCTCTCCTCCACTCTATACCATATCCTTGATATAGTAGTATCTGATCTCGATATGCTTCGACCTGTCATGGAACACCGAGTTCTCTGAAAACTTCATGCAACTCTGGTTGTCGCACCAAATGCAGGTCGTCTCCAATCCGAGACCAAATAACCCAGACAATAACTTCTGAAGCCACATTTCTTCTTTGCTCGCTACACATGATGCCGCATATTCAACTTTAGCCGTACTGAGTGCCACACAAGATTGCTTCCTGCTACTCCACGAGACCATACTGGAGCCAAGACTGAAACAGTATCCTGAAGTGCTCTTCTAGTCAGGAATATTGTCGACCCAATGAAAATCTGAGTATCCATACAATCCAAACTCATGGTAAGATATATACCAGAGACCATGATCTAGAATACCATTAAGGTACCTCAACATATGTTTTGTTTCAACTAAATGGACTTGTCTGGGATGCTCCAAATGTTGACTTAGGGTGTTCACAACAAAACATATATCTGGTCTTGTGTTCGTCAAATACATCAATGAGTCCAATATCTGCATGTATAAGGTAGAATCCATAGTCTTTGAAGTTGTATCCTGCAACAAATTTAGATTTGATACCATCAGGGTGGCCATGGCCTTACAATCCAATATCTAGAACCTCTTCAATATTTCCACAACATACTTTCCTTGATTTAGGAAATCCCATATGATCTCTACCAAACTTCTAGTCCCAAGAATTAGTGCATCATTCCTAAATATTTCATTTTGAATTCTGCAGCCAATTTTCTCTTACATTCAGTGATGATATTTTCTGCACCTATTAGAAACATGTCATCTACATACAACAGTAGAATCATTGGTTCACAATCCTCAACCTTAAATTAAATGTTAGGATCTGCACTGATCTTGGTAAAACCCAAGCTCATCAAAAAATTGTCAATCCTACCATACCATGCTCTGTGTCCCTGCTTCAATCAATACAAATCCTTCTTTAATCTACACACATGAGTCTCCCTGTCATGTGTCTCAAATCCAAGTGGTTTCTCCACATAAACTTCCTCTTTTATTTCACCATTCAAGAAGGTTGTCTTTACATCCATATGGTGCACCTTTTATTTCATCATAGCGACCAATGAAAGCATAGTCCTAATCGAAGTATATCTTTCTATGGGAGAAAAAGTTTCTTCATAGTCAATCCCTTCCTTCTGAGAGAAACCTCGAACCAAAAATATTGCCTTATATTTTTCAATACTTCCATCAACTGCGAGCTTTGTCTTGTAGATCCATTTCGAACTCACCAAAGATTTTTCCTTTGGTATGGGAACCACATCCCAAACATAATTCTTCATAATGGACTGGTATTATTCTGCGATGACATATTTCCATACTTGATTTTCTGCAGGCTCTTCATAACCAAAAGGTTTTGCATCCATTATGTCACACAAGCATGCCACATAGATGGAATACGACTTCGACTTCTTACTTTCCCTGAAAGATATCTCTGGGGCACCAATTCTTTCTGCATCTCTGATAATCTCTTTTGCCCAAGTTCGTATTTTCTTGCGAGAAGGTATCTCAGTTGGTTTCTAAGGTTCTATTATGTCATGATCCTTTGGAATGACTTCCTCTAGTTCAACTGCCTATGGAACTTTAGGAACTTCATTCGCTTCTTCATGTACCTCTTATGCATGGATCTGTATTGATTTACTGAAAGTTGCATTCTCATCAAAGGTTACATCTCGGCTGATCTCCACTTTCCAGTGACTGGGACTATATATCTTGTAAGCCTTTGATGTGTCACTATAACCAAAAATATGCCCTTCTATATGGAAGGGTCCAACTTTGTCCTCTTTTCCTTGGGAACGTGAAGAAATATAGGGCAACCAAATATTTAGAAATGTCTGACTTCTGGCTTCTCTCCTGAAAACATATCTTCGGGTGTCTTTCTTTCAAGCACGTTGTGGGGACTTTTATTCTGCACGTACATTGACGTCTTCGTTGCTTCTTCCCACAGATGCATAGGAATATCTTGATCGTGGATCCTGGCCTTTACTACTTTCATGATTGTCTAGTTCTTCCTTTTATCTATTCCATTCTACTTAGGATTATAGGGAGTAGAAATCTCCCTCTTAATCCCAACTTCCTTGCAATACTCCTTGAATTATTCTGAGGTGAATTCACCTCCATTGTCTGATCACAAGGTCTTTATCTTCCACTTTGTCAAGTTTTCTACCAGAGCCTTGAACTCTTTCAATTTTCCAAAAACTTCATTCTTTTCTTTTAACAAATAAATCCAACTTTTACGTGAGTAATCATCTATGGAAGATACATAATATAAACACCCACTTAGTGAAGCTTCCGACATCGGTCCACACACGTCTGAATGCACGATGTCCAAAACTCCTTTGGCTTTTCTATCACTATTGGAAACAGAGTGCTTCATGTTCTTTCCTTGTGCACATCCTTTGCACACTCCATTTGGTTCTACTTGGATTTCTGGAAGACATGTCACCATTTTACTCACAATCGGAAGAGCTTTTTAGTGTAGGTGAGAAAATATCCTATGCCATAGTTCATTGGGATTCACAATATCATGAACCATTACAGAGTCTGAATGTCCTTTTAATTTGTAGAGACCTCCTTTTTCAACTCCAATCACTACTGCATGATCAAGGGTCTTCCCTATAGGCCACATAAAAAATTGACCATCAATAAATGCTACTCTAAATCCTTTCTTGTACAATGCTGAAATTGAGAGAATATTCTTCTTTAAACCTAGAACATAGAGAACTTCCTTCACCTTCATTGGCTTGCCTGAGTTTAACTTGTAGGAAGCTTCTATGACACCTTTTATTGGATATTGATAGTCATCACCCAATTTCACCTTGTGAGGTGAATCTTTATGAATAAGGTTAGATAAGGAGTCTTCATAGCCTGTCATGTGATTGGAAGCACCATTGTATATCAACCAAGTGTCGCTTCCATGAGTAACAGTACCTGTGAGGGCTGAGATAAGAACATAATCCTCATCACTTGATTCATATTTCTTTGCAAACTTCTTGGGAGGCTCATCATCTTCATTTGTGTGAGCTTGATGCCTCTTACTTCCTTTCTTATTCTTAATTTCCATAATGAGGGGGAAATCCCTAACAAAGTGTCTCAATTACTGACAATAGTAACATATGATATTTGAGTTGTCTCTTTGACCCATATTAAACTTCTTAGGTAAAGAATGCTCCTTCTTGTTCTTTCCTTTCCTGGAGTGGGAAGCTAGGGCTTGATCTTCATTTGCCATCTTTTCTTCTCTTGCAGTTTTCCTAGCTTCTTCCTGGTTACAATCTTCCCAAAACCTACTGAACTTGGGAAGCTTCTTCCTTGAGAAAATTCCTTGGATGAATTCATCCCATGACCTTCGGAGGCCATCCATGGTAGTCATCACCATCTCTTCTCCTTCTATTGAGTCACCAATGGCTTCTATCTGCTCCCTGATTTGATTTACTCTTGAGAAGTAGGAGTGAATGGTTTCTATTGGAGTTACTTCACACACACACCTAGGATTTTTTTTTCCTAAGGTTTTTCCTTGTTTATTAGTCATAATTAGTCATTATCCAGTCTCCTATATTTTAGGAGAGAATATTCAACCTGGATAATATTCTCTTTTAGTTGACACTTCAGTTTGACTAGTTGAGTTGAGTTTAGATGTTGCATTGGGATCATCACCATGCAACATTGGGATCATCACCGTGATAATTAGACCTTGCGTTGGGATCATCACCAAAATGGAGCATTAGCCTTGATTCCCTAAGTTAACTCCTCACTACTCTCTGTTCAGTCACTTAACTAAAGACTAGTTGACTAGTTAACTCAACTAGGTGGAAGTTCACTCCCGTAACTGCCTGAGAGACTAGAATAGGTGGCAGTTCACTCTCGTAACTGTTGGTGTGTGTCCAGATCACTCTAGACCACCACTATGGCGCATTGGTTATCCTCAAGTCGAACTCATTGAGTTATACATAGTATATCATGTGTAAACTATTCATTTTTCACAATGGTTAATGAGAATTCTTTCATTCTTTCTCTCCTTCTTCTTCTTTCTCCAATTCTCTCTGCAAATGTGTGTATTATTGTTTATCTAGATCTATTCTATGTAGGTTCAACACATTTACATGGTATCAGAGATGAAGGACTGCTAAGCAAAAGCTACACCAAATGTTTTTGCAGGTACAAAAGATTGAAGACAGTGGAAAGATGGAATTCCAAAAAAAATTCATTCTTACACCTTACACCTATTTTGCATGGAAGAAGAAAATATCCATACATCTCCAATCCAGAGGGTTGTATAGGTTAAACATGAATATAGATACAGAGCCGACATCAGCCATAGAAAAATCCAAGTACTTAAATCGCATAGATGAGGCACTCAGAACAATTTGTAGTCTTATTTCTCCCGATCTCCTTTTTCATATATCTTTCCTGTAAGACTCCCAATGAAGCCTGGAACACCTTGGAAGGGATCTTTGGAAAACAAGATGAGATGAGGGGACACATGCTGGAGGTGGAGATGCTCACATTGGATCCAAAAATATTTGAGAATATCCAAGATTTGTTTACGAAATTCAAGGATTTACTGTTGCAACTCAAAGCTTGCGGGGTTGATAAATTGAAGGAGGAGAAACAAATGGTTCTCACCATTCTCTCCAAACTTGGTCCTGAATTCTCTATATTCGTATCTACATTCCATACTGCCAGATTCACTTCTGGAGCCGCCTGGAAGATGCCTTCTCTTGAGGACTTTATTGAATCCCTGACACAAGAGCAAACCAAGCTCATCAACATGGGCGCAATAAAAGGCCCAAAGGAGAATGCACTCACTATGCAAGATGGTAGCCACAAATATTAGAAATCTAAATCTAAAGATAAACAGAAAGATCATGCACATCCGAAGAAGGGTACACAAAACACTTCACCGATGCCTCCGGATCCAAAGGAGAAAAGGGAAGAAAAGGGGAGAAATACACATATTGTCACAAAGGATTCCATTCAGAATCCGCATGCATGAAAAAAAAAATAGATCTGATGTCTCAAATACTTTATCAAAACAACCTTGGAGATTGCATCCCTGAGGGTGAAAAGAAGAAGAAGCCAAAAGATCTGAATTCCAAGGAAGACAATTCTAGCCATGCCTTGATTGCAATCAACTCCTCTCTCGATGCTTGGATCGTTTATTCAGGAGCATCACATCACATGGCTTCATCAAAAGCAGTCTATTCTTCTTTGGATTCATGAAAAGGTCCTCCTATTCTGATTGGGGACAACTCTTCTGTCGAAGTCACCGACAAAGGAAGGATTGAACTCACCAACGGAAGCTTCGAGAATCTGCTGCATGTTCCCAAGCTTTCTGTCAACCTTCTCTCTGTGTATCAGATGATGAATTACGGCATCGAAAAGAAATTCGTATTCACACCAAATGCCGTGGACATCTACGACATGCAAAAAAACTCCAAGGTTGCTACCGGTGAGGTAAATCATCAGTCTAGATTGTATACATTTTCTGAATTCATTGAACCTGATTCTGCTTTATTGCTTACTCATGCTGATGAAAGTAGTAGGATATGGCACGGAATATTTGGAAATTTTAATTTCAGATACATGCAACAACTTAGCAAGCAAATATTAGTTGATGGTCTACCAGACATCCATTTCTCCAAGGGAGTATGTGAGGGATGTTTTCTCGAAAAACACCCTTAAGAGAAATTCAACAAGGGAAAGTCTCAGCGAGCTTCCACACCTTTAGATCTGATCCATAGTGACATCATGGATCCTTTTTCGCATCCATCGATCAACAAAGAGAGGTTTGTTCTCATTTTTGTTGACGATTTCTCACGTTTTACATGGATCTACTTTCTTAGGCAAAAATTTGAGGTCTTTCAACACCTCAAAGATTTCAAAGCTTTGGTTGAGACACAATCTGGAAAGAAGATCAAAGTCCTCCGAACTGATAATGGGGGAGAGTATGTGAATCATGATATCCACAATATTTTCCATGAGGTAGGGATTCAGCTTCAACACACAGTTCCCTATACTCCACAACAAAATGGATTTGCTGAGCGGAAAAATCAATCTCTAAAGGAGATGGCATCTTGCATGTTGCATGAAAAGCCACTACCACAAAGACTATGGGTCGAAGCACTTAATTGTACAACATACATCCAAAATAGATCTCCCCATATATTTGTCAAGGATAAGACCCCTCTACGAGGCTTGGAGCAGCCGCAAACCGGAAGTGACCCACTTTCTCATTTTTGGTTCACGTGCATGGGCCCAGATTCCCTCTGAAAAGAGGAAGGCACTTGATCCACAAAGCACTGAGTGAATTTTTTTTGGATACCCTAATGGTGTTAAGGGATATCAACTTATTGATATTTCCTCGAACCGACTCATCATTGAGCATAGTGTCCAATTCGAGGAAAGTGTCTCGTATGCACCTCAATAGCCGCATGCAAACACCTTCATTCTTCCACCCATTCGAGATGATGAGCATGCACATGCCGAATCTTCTTCAGACGAGAGTTCAGATTCAGAGGACTCAGATGATTCAGATTCAAAGTTAGTACAGTCATATGCAGAGTCAGAGCATCCAAATGCAGTTGCAGAGCCAGAGCAGAGGCCCAAGTGGGCACAGACTACTCTTCAGGATGCAGGGGATCTCATGGGTGATCCAAACAATACTAGGACTCGATCTGATTTCGAGGAGCCTCCCATTGCAATCACTACCATTGAACCATTGCATTCCAGGCATCTTTTCTTGGTTCAGTCTTCAAATCCACAGTCTTATGGCGAGGCTGCTGGAAATCCCTTTTGGGAATCCTCCATGCAGGAGGAGTACAACTCTCTCCTCGAGAACCAGACTTGGGATCTAGTTCCCCTTCCTTCTAGGAGGAAACTTGTCAGATGCAGATGGGTCTACAGGACCAAGAGCACATCGGATGGATAGATCAACAGATACAAAGCCAGGCTTGTCGCCAAAGGCTTTCAGTAGGTTCATGGTATTGACTATGATGAGACCTTCGCTCCAGTAGCGAAGATTGATTCCATATGATTGGCACTTGCCATTGCAGCAGCCAAGGGATGGGAAGTCCATCAGATGGATGTGAAGAATGCATTTCTTCAGGGTGACCTCTCTGAGGATATCTGCATGGAGAAGCCCCAGGGATTTATGCAGGACTCATCTTTGGTCTGTCGACTGAAGAAGTCACTTTATGGCCTCAAGCAGGCTCCGAGGGCATGGTATGCCAAGATGGATTCCTACCTGTTGTCACAGAAATTTGTACATTGTAAATCAGACTCGAATGTCTACATGCTCAGGACAAATGATTCACTTCTACTTTTAGTTCTGTATGTTGATGATTTTCTGATCACTGGTAGCTCGACTTCAACGATTATTGGAATCAAGAGGATTCTACATGACAGGTTTTTGATGATGGACATGGGTCCGCTACTCTTCTTCCTTGGACTTGACATTAGTCTGGATTCATCAAGCATCAAACTGTCTCAAGCCAAGTATGCACGAGATCTCCTAGAGATATTTCACATGACAGACTACAAGTATGCTCTGACTCCTTTCTTATCAGGATTCAAACTTGAGGCTGGCGGGGAGACTCCACTGGTTGACAACACACTGTATAGACAACTAGTGGGGAACTTGTTTTATCTCACACACTCCAGACCAGACCTCTCATATGCAGTTGGTGCAGTTTTCGGGTTCATGCAGGAGCCACATGAACTACATTAGGAAGTTGCAAAGCATATCCTTCGATACGTATAGGGCACCATCACCTTTGGGATTCATTATGCAACAGAGTCTACATTAGATCTCATCGGGTTTACTGATTTTGACTGGGATGGAGATAACATTGATCGCAAGTCCACATCTGGTTACTCACTCAGTCTTAGTTCTTGGCCTATCTGTTGGTCGAGCAAGAAGCAAGCGGCCATTCCTCTATCTTCAACCGAGGTAGAGTACAGAGGGGTAGTTAACATAACCATTCAGGCTATGTGGCTACAACATTTTCTCACTGACTTGGGCATTTAGTTTCATCGGCCGATCGTCATCTGGTGTGACAACCAGAGCACTCTAAAGTTCTGCAGAGATCTAGTTTAGAGGCAATGGACAAAGCACATCGAGATCCACATGCACTACATCCAGGACTTAGTACATGAGGGGATCATCGACTTACAGTTCTGTCCTTCAGTAGAATAGATGACATACATCTTCACCAAGACATTCACTAAGCAGAAGTTCCATTCTCTGCGAAGTCATCTTGGAGTGAAGGACACAGTTTCCTTGCAACTGTAGTTATTTTTTTTTACATACATTGTACCTTGCGGGGGGGGGGGGGGGGGGGGTTCCCATGAGGTTTTCCCTCTTTCCTCACTTTATTTTTAGTGTATCTTTTGTACTTGGGTACCTAACATGGCCTCGTTGCCAGGACCCAATATTTATTTTCACCATAGTGATGCTCAGGGGGGGTGTTGGAGTTAATTCACACACACCTAGGATTTCTTTTTTCTAAGGTTTTTCCTTGTTTATTAGTCATAATTAGTCATTATCTAGTCTCCTATAGTTTAGGAGAGACTATTCCACCTGGAGAATATTCTCTTTCAGTTGACACTTCGGTTTGACTAGTTGAGTTGAGTTTAGATGTTGCATTGGGATCATCACCATGCTAATTCTACCTTGCCTTGGGATCATCACCAAACTGACACATTAACCTTGATTCCATGAGTTAACTCCTCACTACTCTCTGTTCAGTCACTTAACTAAAGACTAGTTGACTAGTTAACTCAACTAGGTGGCAATTCATTCCGTAACTGCCTGACAGACTAGAATAGGTGGAAGTTCACTCCCGTAACTGCTGGTGTGTGTCCAGATTACTATAGACCACCACTATGGCGCATTGGTTATCCTCATGTCGAACTCATTGAGTTATACAAAGTATATCATGTGTAAACTATTTAATACACACCTAGGTCCATTTATTTCCCTCATATGTCCCAAAACTAAGTGAAGATTAAAACATTTAGATATGGTTAAGCATGTTTGGGCATGACCTTATATAAATGATTGTTATCCTCAACAACCCATAATGAATCTTTCACAGACTCCTAACAATAATTATTACTACACATTACCCTGATCTAGCTCTTAGTGTCTTTTGTAGTCCCTCGAATACATATCCCTTAGTTCAATATTCTTACAAATGATCTGCATTATAAGGCATTCTTCAAGATGCAAAAATAAATAAAAAATCTTTAAAATATTTTATTAATATTTGTTTTAAATAATAAAGATTAAAAAAATTAATTAGTAATACTTACCCCATCAATTCATTGAACACTCTGTTTATCCCATCAATTCAATGAACATTGTTTATCCCATCAAGTCAATTAGTCACACATTGTGCCCTAGTCCAACACCAATATAACTAATTGGCATCGCAAGTAAACCCTCAATCTTCTCCTAACCTTGGAAAGAAACAGATGGAGGTCATGATATATAACCTCCAATTTATTAGATGTCAATGTCCAAAGGGAGGGATGGTAGAAAACATAAGGGATATCACGAATGGTAAATGGATAAGATATCTGCAATTTTTCTGCTTATCCTTGTGCAGTGTGAACATCATCCCCAAGCCTCTTTACTTACTCTTCAATCTAGCACCTGATTTTGGTCTTCTTCAGTACTATTTTTTATCACTGGAAAACATGCATGTAAGCGTGGGTCTAAATAGTTTTGCGACATAGCTTTGATTTTATCTTCAACGCAAGTGCCAAGTTCTATCCAAAAAACAACATGCTAATTTTATGTGGTAATGGACAACAATCCCCATGGGATCACGTCACTCTATGTTTATCTCATCTCTTTTCTCTTAGAGCATTGTGTTGTATCCAAAACCAATCACATCAATCTATGCGTATCTCGTCACTTCGATCTTAGATAATTGTGCCCTATCCAAAACCAATATAACATATTGACATTCTAGGGAAAGCCTCAACCTTCTCCTCATTCTGGCAAGCACCAGATGGGGCAACACTTGTCTCAATTGCAATTTCCCTTTTATCCACCTACATGGTTGGTTGGGCCCCCTCTCCAAAGTCGTTCGAGCTGCTTGGATCTTTGCTTGGGGAAAATATTCTCAGCTTGAAAACTCTCCTTGTACTCAGCTGAAAAACTCTCTGTGTACCCTGTAGACGGTGCTTTGTACCCTCTTACCATGGGACGCATAATTGAAATCGTTATTGTTGATAGATCAACTTAGGGATGAAAGGATACATGGAGGTTCATGTTGTTGATATTGAATTTTTAATGTGCCCAATTTTGAATTTTCCCATGCTCGCCTCAATTAACAAGCCAGATCCAGATTAAAAATTAATCAAATTATAACAAGCCTAATACATATTGAAAATTAACCTAGGATGAGATAATTAAATCAACATGGAATTAACAAGACATGGTCAAATTTAATATTAAAAAGCTTTAAATTTTTATAATTTAAATTTATTTTATTGTAAGTTTTTTTTCAAATATATTTTGGAATTTAAACTTATTTTAATATATATTTTTGTAAATTTGTATAATTTAAATTTATTTGATTCTAAGTTTTTTTTTTTTTTTTTTTAATTTATAAAATATGATTGTTAAAAAAAAGAATAATGGTAAAGTTATTAATATTTAAGTAAGAAATAATTATTAAATTTAAAATTATTTTCATATAATATTTTTGAAAATATTTTTTTTTTCAATTAATAGATAGATATAAAATCAAATCGCCGATGGTGCTCGGGTCCAAATGCCAATCAAAAAGGGAGGAGTCGGCAATACCAATCATGAGGATACGTCGATCCACCCCTGGCCATAGATGGGAGGGGGAGAACGAACGAATGCGCCCACCCAGCGTGCGATGGAGAACTTATGTGCCTGATACTCACTAAGAAGCGTCAACGACTACAACGGAACAACCGAAGATGGAGAAGAATGGATGATTGCAAACTCTATTATATTATATAAGGATGATGACCCGAGTTGGTCGAAAGGTCCATTTCTGCTAGCCCAATTAATATTTCTATTTATTCGCTAAGGAAAGAAATATTACAATAGATCATATGTAGGCATGAGAGTGGAACCATAAGGGCGGGCTACTGACCCACCACCAATCATTAAGGAGCACATGAAGGGGAAAAATATATATATAGATATACTCACAACAAGAACCATAATAATGTTCCAAGGGGTCAGGCAAGGGAATGGATGGATGCAAACATGGATGCAAGGAGGGGAGGGATAGATAGACCAGGGGATTGATCCAAAGATGGTAGGAGATAGTTTGGTGGTGGGATGGAGGGGTGTAGGGCCAAAGTACCAGGCCCTTAGGTAGTACAGTAGGAACTATGGTGGTCATTAATAGCGTAGTGCGCCATGAAAGTCGAAGAAGGTGTATATATATGGGCAAACATTCATACAAGGAGAAGTAAATATGCATCTAATTAGTTTGAAACAAGACTCACTATCTATTTACTTCCTTTTGTTACAACTGTGGAAATGAGTTTTGAACCCATTCAAACAAGTCTTCCATTCCATTCCGATTGAAAAGAACTAGTTTTTCCTGTCGGAGTAAAGATTGACTATAAAGTAGGGTAGTGCAGGGTTGATTTCACTCTGTTTTCAGAGAGTTTGGATTTGATTCTTGAATTGAATTCCATAATATGCCCTACCTCCTTACTCGGAAAATAAGAGGGAAGTGGCATGTATATACCTAACTAAAGCTAATATCCCTCCTTAGACATACACAACTTAAGGACACTCAATGGGGATATGTTACTATACATACTATTGGAGGGCAAGCCAAGACCACTTACTAGATGTAGGAGCAGTCTATCGATGGTGGTCTGCAAAGGGACAATCAGGACGATGCACAAACGTAGGTTGACAAGGCCCTTGATATTGGTTATGGCTCAGCGTGTTGTTAGCTCCAAGGTGATCAAGCTTAAGACAAACACTTTCTTGAGTCAAGTGATAGGATTTCCACTCGACATTTATATATAATACCAACAAACTTTTATACTACCTCCTAAGGTCAACAAACAACCCTACACCCACCGTCAAGCCTTGAATGTTATATAATATTGATTGATTATTTTTCATTGTTGTCGCCCAGGTGGCCTTGCTTGCCTAGGATATAAATAGTATAGGATTTTGGGAAGGGTTGTTGGTGGATGTGGGCAATATATATATATATATATATATATATATATATATATATATATATATATAAAAGGTACCACATGAAAGAACTGAAGTGACGCCATATATATATATATATATATATATATATATATATATATATATATATATATATATAGTAATTGAAGATCTCTGTGACCACAATATAGTAATAGTAGTTGTAGGTCATCATCTTAGAAGATCGAAGCCGCTTGGCGGTCGCACACAAACCCGAGACGTCGCCCATAATAAAGTAAGTGTGGTGGAAGTGTGAATTCTATTTTCAGCTCGCTCCTAGTTTGACTAAATTATATTCTCTATTACCAATAACAATTAGTTTATCCCAATACAGAGCTTTCCCAAAGAGGAGAGTTCCTTGCTATTGCTTGGGGAGGTTTCCCTAGGCCCGCATGAAGTCTTCTAGCCGCCTCTCGACCTGAAGTTGGTATCTCCCGTTAGCCAAAATTCTTTAGGCACCACACCTATGTTCGTTTACGCTTCATCTAGTCTCAATAGTCCACCCAAACGAAACTCCCCTATGAGAAGAGACCACCCATCCCTTGCTCCCACAGAGAAAATACTATAAGCCACAGGTGATTGTGGTTAATAAATACATATATGGATAAACAAAACAAAGAGGGCAGTCGTAGGATGGAAGCACGTAGATAACAATAGAGGCAAAGACACATCTACCAGCATACAAGCAAATCAAGGCACAAACATCGAAAAAAGATAAACACTCATTCAATTAAGGAAGCAAGTTGATTCTAATATGAGAAATAAGTTTGAAAACTATTCCTACCACCCAAGTTTGAAGTTTATTTCCTATCACAGATGGATTCATCGGTAATTCCAGTGTGCGTCGAGACGACATGCACATTAGACAAAAGAACAACGGAGGAACCCCACATTTCTCTTTCTGACTTCAACCTACTATATAAGTGGTGTGAATCATATAAGAAATAAGGGAGTGACGCACTCCAATGCATACCAAATGGATAGTGAACTGAGGTCAGGGCTTTAGCACCAACTGTAGGATCAAAGCAATTTTTTGTGTATTTGGAGTTGTTTATAGAGGTTGAACTCGAGGTGCCTATCAATATACAAAGATATATGTGCTATCCATCGCTTCATATGTTTCTGGGTTCATTCCACCCACCCCATTCCTAAAGTGTTAAGTTTAGTAAAGACATTATTTATGGATATAACAAGATGTGAACACCAGTGGGCAAGAGATAATGCCTTAGATATAGGCAAGACCTGCCTTAAGTTAAGTAGTATTCCTTTCCTGTAAACAAGCTAGAGTGTTTTCCTTCAACCAAGTTTTATTCCTAATATTTCTTTACTGGATAGCTCTAACTAGTTGGATAGCTCTAATGCTTGTCCTGGATGGCCTTTTGGTTCAAATATTACTGCTTGGGGGGAAAGAAAGCCATGTATTTATCCCCTAAAATCAGTAGATAATTGACCGTAGGGAGATCAAGGAACTATACCATTCAAGGAGAGAATTATCTCTCTTGCCTAACCTAACAAGTGGAAGGGGAAGGCCTAACTGCACAGGTTGAAGGGGAAGGTGCTATAGCTTATCCATCCCATCTCCTTCAGGACCACCCTAGAGCCGAATATCACATGCGTAGTAATCCTATCTTAACAACCCCATAGCTCTGAGCCCTCAATGATGGCCCACCTTGTAAGTAGAGGTGTGGTACTAGGGGTCACAATGGGACGAGATTAGTTATATACTTCTGCTTGACCCAGATGAATGGAAAAAGCATGTGTTTATTGAAGTGGGCGGGATATTATTTAGTTTAGTCCTTACCTTCCACATTTATCAATATTTATCGGGTTCCATGTTTATAGAGAAAATCCTTCCTGCTAGAGTATAGTTTTATAGATTGGGTAACTACTTGAATAGATAAGATATAAGGCCTCTCCTTTGTGGGGCGGGTTGAATTAGTGTAACCCCTATCAGAGTCAACCCATGTAATAGCCTAGAACCTCAGGGAGTAATCCCCTATATGGGCCTAGATATAAGGTTATTTCAAGTAAACCCACCTAGTAAGATCATTTTACCTTCCTCACCCTAGATATAAGGTTATTTCAAGTAAACCCACCTAGTAATATCATTTTACTTTCCTCACCCTCCTCTGTCAGGTGAACCATCCTTCCTTGGGTTAAAGTGAAAATTTTTAGGATTAAAATGGGGCATTGGATGGAACCTATTTAAATCTTCCCCTCCCCGTTGAACCCCTACCCACTTCTGCTTTCCCAGCCCAAGAATAAATCTCTTGACAGCTAGTATTAGGAGAATATTAATATTTGAGATCGTATGGCTTTTCGGTCAAGTGAGGATAGAGGGCTCACCTGGAGAATGAAGGCAAGAAAAATAGATAATAAATGTCTCACGATCTCAAGGTCAAGGTATCCGGGTATTTAGGTATAATGAGGTTAAATAGATGGGGGGGAAACTTGTGAGCCTTGGTGAGCCTTGTTAGTTAGTTGTTGTAATCAATCTCTTTCCTGCTAGTCATAAAGAAAGGGACAACCAATTTACCCACAACTTGTATTTTCCCTTCGATGAAGGAATATGAGCGGGTAATTAAATAAATATTCTATCCTTAACCCATGGGTAGACCAAAGGCTCGAAGGACATCTCATGGTGGGCAGGCCAAATAATAAAGAATGGCCTTCCCTCTCAATGACCTGCCTTTCAGTGGGTTTAGAATGAAGATAGGCACTGGATAAAGATACTTACCGGGATGGCTAGTGGGAGTTGGGGTAATGACATACATAATGCCCCTTGTTATAATCTAATTTCCAAAGGATACACATGCCAGAATAATGAGTAGTACAACCCCCTGATTGACTGATAATGAGGATTCCCCTTAGTGTCTGGTCTGTAAGAATTCCAATCACTCGCATAAACACCATATTAGATTTCATATACTTAATCGGTCACCGCTAGAATAGGGAGGGTCGGAAAAATACCCCATGCCTAATGATGTGTCACGATCGATCACTCACTCAGGCAATTGAAGTGTTTCAGATTCACCACTTATGTCTGATCATACCAAAACCTTCCCCGAAGTGGTTAGTTGAGGGAGAACAGTGAATGCATGATGTTACCCAACACCACTATTAAGGTAGTTTCTTAGGTCGGGCCTATTCATTATGATTCTCATTGGGGAAATCAATTGTGTAATGACGAGATCTCTTCAATGCCTTCCCACCATTCAATGGCTTGTGAAATGCAGTTCCCCATCTATAACTTTTGGTAGGCAATGACTTGGTTTTGTTGTAACTGATGTTGCTATTAGGGGTGCTATAGATACAATTGAAAGGAGGAAAATAATACGAAACCAAATTGCTCTGCATGGGACGGTAACTACATGAAAGAGTGAGGATTCATATAATTCTTGCCCATTTGGTTGGTTGGGACAAAGAAGGAGATTATACCTTTCCGGACTATTCGACCTTATCTATCAATAGCATCTCTCGACACCACGCTCCTTGTTCAATGGTGTAACCTTATGGATGGTTTTAGTAGCAGTCCCTCTCTCTCGGTTACCAGCACGCCATTATGCAATCTTGGATTGATCTATGTCAATTCGAAATGTAGAAAATGGAGACGAATCATGGCCTTATGCGATGCCCTCCATTATGTATGATGTTGTCGGACCCCACCTTTGTTCATTCGACCGACTCCTTGGTATAGTTCCGAGAATAGATTCCTTCCTACCTAAAGGACCTTATCATCTAATATAAAATCAATGATTAAATTCAAGTTAATTTTCTATTTTAATATATTTTTTGTTTCCAAAAAGTTTCAAAAAAAACTCATTTGTAATAGTTTTTTTCAAATAACTTTATAAATTTATATTCATTCAATATAAAATATTTTTCAAATATTTTTTTGATATTTATGGTGAACATTATAATTTTATAAAAATGTGAAGTATTACATATTCATTAATATGAACAAAACATTTTTTAAAAGATTTAACATTTTCATCATTTAGTTAAGTTGTTATAAAAGAAATTATTTCACTCCAAAATCAATTGGAACGTGCATTTAATTTCCTATATACTTTTAACATTTTAAAGAAAACTTAATTCAAATGTTGAAAAAAGTTGAAGAGGTTATAAAAATATTGATCCTATCAAATCAAGAAAGAATGGACTAAATTTTAAAAAGGGAACAATACAAGTGTTTTTTTAACTATCATGATTGATATTTAACTTTGAGTTTAATTTTATCAACATAGTTGAATGGAAAAATATTAAATATATGGACCTAAGGGTAAATCAAATATTAATATAAATATAAAAATAAGAAGTATTTATTAGGATGAAATAGATATATATATATATATAAATGAACATTCTTGCTAGAGTATGAGGGGGTAAATTGTTTTTAGTTGGTTGATTACAACTTGACTTAATATTACATAGTTAAATGCTTCCAAATCATTTGATAAGGGTAGAAAACTATTGGCATATCATCCACACAAATATTGTTATAAGGCCATGGATAGGTTTTAGATATTTGTGAGAGATTTATCAACAACAATATGTTGTTTAAACATGGATGCAACAATCCTTTTCATGTGGAATAAATAAATAAAAATTAACAATAAAAAATGAATAATGATGAGCAAATAGTGAACATTGAAGCGGATTGTGGGCTATGCAGATGGCCCCATGTCATCGCATAGGTCCCACTTATAGAATATTTGGCCTATAAGAAACATATGGTGTCAATTTAAACATTTCTGATAGTAAGAATGGTTATTGTGGCCTAGGCCATGTTCTAGAGTCTAAATTTAGCATATAAGGCCACACTAGTTATGTCTAGGGCTCATGTACCAAGCATTGTGAACCAAGCAATGGATGCAAAATCAAATGAAGACACATGAACACCATTTGAAAATATTTATGAGGGGGAAGAGATTAAATGATTTGTACTAACATCAATTGAAATAACTAAATACATAGTGGAGTATTTCAGCTTGATGAAGTGATGGAGATGGCCTACAAGCTCTCTCTTTGCGAGGTTCTATCTGTTGATATTATGGTAGCCGCGGGAGGTATTTATCTACATGTGTAACTCTGAAAAGAATAGAATATTCCGGGAAGCAAGAAGAAACCCTAAAGCATTGAACATAACCCTAGAAGACAAGTTGGCTCAAGGAAATAATTAATATTAAGTATCTAGCCTCCAGAATGAGAATTCAGCCTAGACAGCTCAAGAAAAACAATATAAATACAAGTAGCCAGACCTCACTTTGTACACACATCTCGAAATTTCAGTAGTGAAGAAGTGTGCACTTCTGAAACTGGGCAAGTGCGCAAGTCTGGGTAGTAGCTGCAACCGCAACTACTACAATTTGTATTCTCAGTTTAGCATCAGACCTTCTATTGATTATGGTTGGACTTTCTGATCAGTGTTGCTTGGTGCATTAGCCTTGATTGGCTATGGGTTTTCTTCCAGAATCATTCTATGTCAAGGTTAAGGTGCTCGGGGGTGGCTTCAACCTATGGTTGGCTGACAATATTATTATATTGTCTATGGTTAAACGAGCACATCTATTACTTTCTAACAGGTTATGGGCCCACACTATATTCAGAAAGTCTAACCTCTGGAAGATATATTGGGAGGATTTGCTTAGTTATAGTTGCAGTTGCAGCCAGTTTTTGTTGCAACAACGAAACCCTAACCCTCTTGTTGAGGCACCTTACACTAGTACATATGACCAAATTTGCGACGATTTTTCGTTGATATTGCCACACATATTCGTCGCAATTTCCACGAAAGCCAAGTTTTTTTTTTCGTTGGAATAATTTTGTCGCTCTATCGACGATCCAGGTGTGCGTGGAAACATTGACGAAATTATCTCTCCACGTGTCACCACAGTCAAGTTCGGTTAACCCTTTGCATCATCGCAATTACGACGAAATATGGTTGCAAGTACAACGAACAACCGTGGCAATTATGACGAAATCTCGTTGCAATTGTGACAAAATTTTTTGACAAGTCAAAAACTTACGACGCAGATGTTGTATGTGCGACGAAAAACCGTGGCAACTTGCGACGAATACCCGTGGCAATAGCGACGACATTGATTCATCAAGAAAAACGTTACGACGAAGATGCTGTATGTGCGATGAAAAACTGTGGCAACTTGCGACGAAAGTTCGTCGCTATTGCCACGGTGGTCAAAATGCAATTTTTTTTCCGACGAACTATCGTCGGTATTGCGACGATGGCATTAAGTTTTAAATTTTTTTTTACACGAGATATGGTACTACCATATTACATTGTAATATGGTATACCATATTACAATGTAATATGGCATTACCATATTACAATGTAATATGGTAATGCCATATTACAATGTAATATGGTTATGCCACATTACATTGTAATATGGTATTACCATATTACAATGTAATATGGGATTACCATATTACATTGTAATATGGTAATGCCATATTAACCCACAATTAATTGCAAGCCAACATGAAGAAATATGAGCTTGGAAAACAATTATTGTTTTGTATGGATTTTGTAGTTAGAGGATGTGAATTTTGTATTGACCTAAGAATTTTTTTTTTGTTGTAAATTGGTTGATCCAAGATAATTTAATTGAACCAAGGTAATTCATGGGGTTAGCAAATTATTAGGAATGAAATGTCTCTTCAATGCACATTAGAAAAGGCAAGTATAACCTTTCAATTCATTGCAATTGAAAACCAAGTAACTGAAACTTTGACATGAAAGAATTGTAATGCATCAATATTAAATCTAATGAAACTTGCAATT
>ML796915.1:662221-689375 GCA_009831015.1 Picea engelmannii | reverse complement strand
TACTCCTGAACTCAGTCCAGTCGACAACCCTGATCAAGTGTATGACGAGTTTACTCCTGAACTCAGTCCAGTCGACAACCCTGTTCAAGTATATGATGAGTTTACTCCTGAACCTAGTCCAGTCGACACCCATGATCAAAGACCAGATGAGTCCACTCATGCTTCCATCCCTCAAACACAACAAGGACATGGTAAAACATTTGAATCTTACTGTGAAATCTCTTCCAGTAGATCCTTGTGACCAATGGTAGCCAGATTAGAAAGCAGGAATCACAGGTTGAAAGAGAAGTTACATGAATACACCATACTGGATCGACACATCAAAATAGAAAATGAACTTATGAAACTCAGACAAGCTCATTTCTCTTCCAAGATTGAACGATTAAAACGAAAAAATAAAGGTCTTTTTCAGAAGAACAGGAGACTGCAGAAGATTGCCAGGAAGCACATCATCATTAATCAAGTTCTTAAGAAGGAAATCAGAAGCATGAAGAAACATGAGAAATTGCAAATGTTGGTTGCAGCTGCTGCAACACTATAATGAATCTCAGTTTTTTTGACTTTTTGTTGTCTGAGGACAGGCAAAGACTTCAGCTTGGGGGAATGTTAGTCTCCAATTTTGACTATATTTTTTCCTATATCATGTCAAATATACCTCCATTTTCATATCTAGTAACATTTCCTTCTGGCCTTACCATGACACATTTGACATCCTTTTACAACTAAATGGGGCTATTCAAGGTATTCCTATGATTCAAGTTATTTTTAATGTATTTTGATATTTTAAACTAATGTTGATACTAACGTGACATGAGTTAGGTACTGTTCATTTGAAACAAAACTTATCAGTACTAGGTACTGGCTCGCACTTAGTGGAGATGCCAAAGAAGATGCCAAAGACTTGCACGGCATGGCCAGAGTGGATTGACAGTTCGATTCATATGATTGATTGAGTCATAACTCAATATGATGACTCAGGGCGAGATTGTAGAACTGTTTTATTAAAATTCTTTATGATCCATGCTTCTTGGCACTGCATGTCATGAAGCTGTGAAGTTCGTTTTAACTAACTATGAGTCATTTTCGGATTTGAGATCCGTTTAGATTAATGCACCTATGTTTAAAACTATTTTGGAGAGGATCTATAAAAACGGGGATCGCTCTCAAGAAACGATGGTTACAATATGCTATGTGATACGATTTATGATAATACAATTTGCTGTGCGTTATGTTATTCACTGTTAAATGATTTGAGTTGTTTTATGAATTATAGAGCGTGAAGTATGAAACAATTTTTGCATGGAATGATCTGAGTAGCTTTGGTTTCATTTTAGGGCGATTGCACCTCTTGGTTGGGCCCGCCAACAGGTTCAATTCACTGTCTCTTTTCCACATTAGAGTTAGTTTATTTTCAGTTTTAGAATCTGCATGTAAGTTAGTTTTGAGTTTGGAATTACTTTGTTAGATTCTTGCTTAACCATTCTTCGGTTAGATAATTTTCAGTATGATATCATCTCATAGATTGATGAATGTTGAATGCGTTATTTATCCCTGTAGAACTTGAAGAATGAACCAAGTGCTTAACCTAGATTTGCTCTGTTTTTAGTTTTTAGTTTTTAGTTTGATCATGATTTAAAGAGAATGCGAGTTTAGATTTACTCTGTTCTGTTAGGATAGTTAGCTTATAGTCAGATTAAAGGAAGCTTCCAGTACCTGTAGGGTAAATAGGACATTTATTTGTTTCACCTGTGGTTAGATTTAGAACTGTTTTGGATGCTTAGATTAAAAGGTTTTTAAAAATGATCTCTCTTTTATGGATTAGATAGATATGATGATGATTAGATGTTTAAGATAATGGTAGATAGTCTTGGGAGATTACATCGGATCAGAAATAGAAGTACCTGTACTTAAACTCAGAACTGTTTTCATTTGATGAATTAAACAAGAGGTGATTAGTTTCAAGATAATCATTAGGGTTCATTTTCTAAGAGTAAGTTTGTGTTTTCTTCTTAGAATAACGTTTAGATAGGAATTAGAATCTTACCAACACATACAGTGTAGCATCTCTAAGTTCACTTACCCTGGTTTGACAATTCAGTGTTTTCAGGTAATTAAAAATCTTTAATATAGCAGCCTGACAAATGGTTACTCAAAAATCTAGGATGATTGATGGATTGCTAATCCATGACAAACTCTCATGATGACAGAAGAAGTGCCACTTGGATATGTTCCAGTTTGAGCCTTTCCACGATGTCATGATCTAGAAGGAAACAAAAGTGTTGAATCCAACCATGATACACTGAAATGATTAGAGCTATATGAAGCCTTCAGAGAAAACCAATGTTCCAGATAGACCGAAAGACATTGAAATCGAACATTACATTCTTCGTGATGAAGTCCAGAAAAGAGAAGTGGTTCTCCAATGTATCTCCTCATATGAGCAGATAGAAGATATTTTGGTAAAGCCTATGTCCAAGATGAAAACGTTTTTGTACTCAAGAAACAAGTTGGAGCTCATGGAGACGACCTCCTTATTGAAAAAGGAAGAGATTACTCCCAGGTTGGGAGGGAGAACTGATGTGTTATTGATTTATGGAAAATCATTTTTTTCAGTTCGAAAAATGGTCCAGGATGAGCAGTTCCTTTCCAGTTCAAAAAGTGGTTTGAGATTTCTGACAGACAAGAATTTTCCATTTTGGAAAATGGTCCAGATCGAACGGTCATTTTCGTAATGAAAATGGTTCGATAGATTGTTGATGTTCCATAGACAACGATTCCCCTTGTATCTAGTGTGGGGGAATGGTCTAGGACAATATTTCTTCTTGGCAGTCACTCTCAGTAGTGGTCAAGTGGAATGGTCCGCCTCGTCGGGCAATCATTCTTTTGAAGTTCACAATTGCGAGTAGTTTCGAAGAATGGTCCAATTTGGAGGTTGGTGCAGGACAATCATTTCCTTAGGAAATGGTCCGGAGAATCATTCCCTAGGGCAGACTCATTCTCTCCAGGTTGCACATTGTTTGGTGCTGGAGTCATTACTGACAATTATGACGAAGAGAGGATGTTTATTCCTCTGCAAGCATGTTGTAGGGATTACAAGAACCATCTGCACAACTCTTCAAGACTGTACATTGATAGATATGAGATGGGATTTATTGGAAAACACCCAGACTTTAATGTAAATAGTGGCTCATCCATGGTGAAACTTAATGTAGGGATGGTATCCTCAGACTCTTCTCATCCATAATCCTCCAAATACAACCTTCGACCCAAAAGTAAAGGAATCCTTGACTTCCCATAAAATATGGAAGGGGTGTATGTGTACGTTGATGAAAAATTCATAAACTAAACTAAAGAGGAAGACACTCTTAAATGTTGATGGCATAGAAACAAGCATCTCAAGATATCAAATGTGGGAAACAACTATCTCTAATTAGGGCTCCTACATGATCCACAATTGGTGAGGGGCTTAAATGTTCACTTTGTTTGAACCTTCTTAAGTGTCACATGCACTTTTCCAATTGTCGTATGCACCTTACTAAGTGTCGCATGCAATTTTCTAAGTGTCACCACCATTGACACCATGAAATAACATTTTTTATAATCCCTAATTCATTTTGGCGGAACAAACCCATCATTTGAAGGTCAGAACCATGCCTTTTACTTGGAATTTTGACCATGTTTTGAAGAATTTTGGAGGTCAATGCTCCCATGTCCCTATATAGGGAGAGTTGAACCCTTACCAGTGCTCCCATGTCCATTCTTAGGGAGTGTTTCCAACAATCTGTACTCAACCTTGAGGGAGCGTTGAAGTGGTTAGAGGGATTTATGGAAATCACACCTTTTTCTAAGGACCAGATTCAAGAAGATGAGGTTTGTTTGGGTCAAATCCTATCGCATGGCTCCATATTAGGATAAAATCCCAACCTATGGATTCATGTCCTCAACCACTTCCCAAAAATATCTCATGGTGGTTAAGCCTCCCAATCATATGTATTGAGAGCATTTCCATGGTGAAGGGGGGAAGGAATCCACTGAAGCATCATCATTTTGATCTCAAGACATTCATGCAAGGGATGGATTGGAGAGCTTAGAGAAGTTGTTGCAATGCCAAAGGTGATTTTCAAGTGATTTATTTATTGGCTTTCCATTAATATAAACTTGGCCTATTCCCTTCAAGTTCATGTGTTCAAACATACGTTGGTCTATTGTTGTTGCAGTCATCGTAAATAGATCTATTTTGTCTAACCACATAGAGTAGAGGAAGGAGATTCCTTGTTTTCCATTGCAGGTTTTATCTTGCACCTAGGAGCTTGGAGATCAAGGTCAAAAGGTTGGAGCAGTGAGGACGACCATTGTAACAATGTACGCCACATTATTTTCCTTCTCATTTATGTTGGTAAAGACAGGTCTAAAGGGACATTAATGTCCATTTGTTTGCTTCTATTTTTGGACCAAAGAAAGGGTATTGGTCCAAAGGGGAGTTCAACCTGTCCGCGGGGTGAAATTTCTCACAACGCCAATCCCTCCAAGAAATTGGGCATCAAGAGGCTTATAAAGAAATTAAAACCCTCTATTATCCTCCTTTGGGAAACAATGGCAGATGGGAGAAAGGTTATTTATGAACTCTCCAAATTTATGATTGGTTGGGAGTTTAATTGAATTGATTCAATTAGGGGATCTAGTGGGAATATAACATGATGGTAGAGAAGATCATTTACCCTATCTAATTCCCGCACTTTTCCTACAGGTCTAGGGCTTCAATTTTGTTAGGGAAATGGAACAAGGAGCTAGAGACCTTCCGTGAGTTCAAGAGTTGTGCTTTGGATTTTGTACTAGATTTGGTCCTTTCATTTGAATGGAATGGAAAGAACCATACATCGGTGAAGGAAAACATAGTTGACAGAAGGGAAGCAATACAAATCACCAACCAGGGTCACTGGGGCTGGCGAATACTTCTACAGTATTGGGAACGACTGTCGGGAATGAACATAAGTCCTAGATATTTAACAATATTTATTCAATGACCTTCCTAAATAGAGGCATGGTAAAGGTTTGGTATTTCCCCCCCTCTCAGTGCAGGGCACTCATTCACTAGGTGTCCTTCGGTTTTGAATATAGTACACGACACTTTCTCATGGCCTAACTTATCCCTAGTCACAATAGGTGTGGCTAGGCCTTGTTGGCCCCTTCATTTGTGGAGAAACCATCACTACAATACATGGCTATAGCATCATTGATTTGCATCACTATCTCTCACAACCCTAGTTTAATCTTTTTTTTTGATGCACCTCGTGCTTGAGGTGAGGACGATAAGTGAAGATGGAGCACTCATCGAGGGCATTAATTTTGTACCTTCTATCTCTCTAGTGGAACATGAAGGGATGACATGGACGACCTCATACATGGCTTCTCCATACTTGATAGAAAAAAAGTCATTACTGACAATTATGATGGAGAGAGGATGTTTATTCCTCTGCAAGCATATTGTAGCGATTACGAGAACCATTTGCACAACTCTTTGAGACAATGCATTGATAGACATGAGATGAGATTTATTGGAAAACACCTGGACTATAACGTAAATAATGGCTCATCCATGGTGGAAATTAATGTAGGGAGGGACTCCTTAGACTCTTCTCATCCATAATCCTTTAAATACAACCTTCGACACAAAAGTAAAGGAATCCTTGACTTCCTAGAAAATATGGAAGGGGTGTATGGGTACGTTGATGAAAAATTCATAAGACAAACCAAAGAGGAAGACACTCTTAAATGTTGATGGCATAGAAAAAAGCATCTCAAGATATCAAATGTGGAAAATAACTATCTCTAATTGGGGCTCCTACAGGATCCGCCCTTGGTGAGGGGCTTAAATGTTCACTTTGTCTGAACCTTCTTAAGTGTCACATGCACTTTTCCAAGTGTCGTATGAACCTTATTAAGTGCCACATGCACTTTTCTAAGTGTCACCGCCATTGAAACCATGAAATGAAAATTTTCATAATCCCTAATTCATTTTGGAGGAAGAAACCCATCATTTGAAGGTCAGAACCATGCCTTTTACTTGGAATTTGGACCATTTTTTGGAGAATTTTGGAGGTCAACGCTCCCCTGTCCCTATATAGGGAGTGTTGAACCCTTACCAACACTCCCATGTCCATGATTAGAGATCATTTCCAATGCTCTGTACTCAACCTTGAGGGAGCGTTGTAGTGGTTAGAGGGACTTATGGAAATCCCACCTTTTTCTAAGGACCTGATTCAAGAAGATGAGGTTTGTTTGGGTCAAATTATATCTCATGGCTCCATATTAGGCTAAAATCCTAACCTACGGATTCATATCCTCAACCACTTCCCAAAAATATCTCATGGTGGTTAAGCCTCCCAATCATATATATTGAGATCATTTACATGGTGAAGGGGGGAAGGAATCCATTGAAGCATCATGATGCTGATATCAAGACATTCATGCAAGGGATGGATTGGAGAGATTAGAGAAGTTTTTGCAACATAAAAGGTGATTTTCAAGTGATTTCTTTATTGGATTTTCATTAATATAAACTTGTCTTATTCCGTTCAATTTCATGTGTTCAAACATATGTTGGTCTATTGTTGTTTTAGTGATCGCAAATATATCTATTTTGTCTAACCACATAGAGTAGAGGAAGGAGATTCCTTGTTGTCCATTGCAGGTTTTATCTTGCACCTAGGAGCTTGGAGATCAAGGTCAAAAGGTTGGATCAATGAGGATGGCCATCGTAACAATGTACACCACATTCTCTTCCTTCTCATTTATGTTGGTCAAGATAGGTTTAAAGCGACATTAGTGTCCATTTGTTTACTTATGTTTCTGGACCAAAGAAGGGGTCTTGGTCCAAAGGGGAGTTAAACTTGTCCGTGGGGTGAAATTTCTCACAACGCCAATCCCTCCAAGAAATTGGGCAGCAAGAGGCTTATAAAGAAATTAAAATCCTCTATTATCCTCCTTTGGGAAACAATGGCAGATGGGAGAAATGTTATTTATGAACTCTACAAATTTATGATTGGTTGGGAGTTTAATTTCATTTATGCTATTAGGGGATCTAGTGGGAATATAACATGATGGTAGAGAATATCATTTACCCTATCTAATTCCTAGGATTTTCCTACAGTTCTAGGGCTTTAATTTTATTAGGGAAATGGAATAAGGAGCTAGAGACCTTCAGTGAGTTCAAGAGTTGTGATTTGGAGTTTGTACTAGAGTTGGTCCTTTCATTTGAATGGAATGGAAAGAACCATACATCGGTGAAGGAAAATGGAATCGACTGAAGGGAAGCAATACAAATCACCAACCAGGGTCACTGGGGCTGGTGAATACTTCTACAGGATTGGGCATGGCTGTGGTGAATGAACATAAGTCCTACAGATTTAACAATATTCATTCAATGACCTTTCTAAGAAGAGGCATGGTAAAGGTTTGGGCTTTCCCCCCCTCTTAGTGCAGGGCACTCATTCGCTAGGTGTCCTTTGGTTTTGAATACAGTACACGACACTTGCTTGTGGCCTAACTTAGTCTTAGTAATAATAGGTGTGATTGGGGCTTGTTGGCCTCTTCATTTGTGGAGAAACCATCACTACAATACATGGCTATAGCATCATTGATTTGCATCACTATCTCTCACAACCCTAGTTTAATATTTTTTGTTGATGCACCTCGTGCTTGAGGTGAGGGCGATAAGTGGATATGGAGCAGTCATTGAGGGCATTAACGTTGTGCCTTATATATCTCTAAAAACACATGAAGGGATGACATGGACGAACTCAGACATGGCTTCTCCATCCTTGATAGAAACAGAGTCATTACTGACAATTATGACAGAGAGAGGATGTTTATTCCTCTGCAAGCATGTTGTAGGGATTACGAGAACCATCTGCACAACTCTTCAAGACTGTACATTGATAGATATGAGATGGGATTTATTGGAAAACACCCAGACTTTAATGTAAATAGTGTCTCATCCATGGTGAAACTTAATGTAGGGAGGGTATCCTCAGACTCTTCTCATCCATAATCCTCCAAATAAAACCTTCGACCCAAAAGTAAAGGAATCCTTGACTTCCCAGAAAATATGGAAGGGGTGTATGGGTACATTGATGAAAAATTCATAAGCCAAACCAAAGAGGAAGACACTCTTTAATTTTGATGGCATATAAACAAGCATCTCGAGATATCAAATGTGGGAAACAACTATCTCTAATTTGGTCTCCTACAAGATCTACCCTTGGTGAGGGGCTTAAATGTTCACTTTGTTTGAACCTTCATAAGTGTCACATGCACTTTTCCAAGTGTTGTATGCACCTTACTAAGTGTAGCATGCACTTTTCTAAGTGTCACCACCATTGACACCATGAAATAACATTTTTCATAATCCCTAATTCATTTTGGAGGAAGAAACCCATCATTTGAAGGTCAGAACCATGCCTTTTACTTGGAATTTTGACCATTGTTTGGAGAATTTTGGAGGTCAACACTCCCCTGCCCTTGTATAGGGAGTGTTGAACCCTTACCAATGCTCCCCTACCCATGCTTAGGGAGAATTTCCAATGCTTTGTACTCAACCTTGAGGGAGCGTTGAAGTGGTTAGAGGGAGTTATGGAAATCCCACCTCTTTCTAAGGACCAGAATCAAGAAGATGAGGTTTGTTTGGGTCAAATCATATCGCATGGCTCCATCTTAGGCTAAAATCCAAACCTATGGAGTCATATCCTCAACCACTTCCCAAAAATATCTCATGGTGGTTAAGCCTCCCAATCATATATATTGAGAGAATTTCCACGGTGAAGGGGGGAAGGAATCCATTGAAGCATCATCATTTTGATCTCAAGACATTCATGGAAGGGATGGATTGGAGAGCTTAGAGAAGTTGTTGCAATGTCAAAGGTGATTTGAAAGTGATTTCTTTATTGGCTTTCCATTAATATAAACTTGGCATATTCCCTTCGAGTTCATGTGTTCAAACATGTGTTGGTCTTTTGTTGTTTCAGTTAGCATACATAGATCTATTTTGTCTAACCACATAGAGTAGAGGAAGGGGATTCCTTGTTTTCCATTGAAAGTTTTATCTTGCACCTAGGAGCTTGGAGATCAAAGTCAAAAGGTTGGAGCAATGAGGATGACCATCGTAACAATGTATGCCACATTATCATCCTTCTCATTTATGTTGGTCAAGATCGGTCTAAAGGGACATTAGTGTCCAATTGTTTGATTTTGTCTTTGTGTTAGAAAAACATGATTGCATAGCTATAAAATAAAACATATAAGACACACACTATAATAGAGACAAAAATATACGTGATTCACCCAGTGTGGGTTACGTCCACCAGAGAAATTTCTAGGTCCTTCCTTTTTATTATCCAACAAAATGAAGGGATACAACCTACAACACGCCCGTTGTAACTACATATTCTTTCTCTCACATTCTCCTCTCTCAGAATACAATAATCACACACATACACAACCAAAATACAATTCCCTCATAAAAGAGGGTTTCCTTCTAGGGAAAAAAACCCTTAAATAACTTCTACCGTCACATCTGCGACCTTATAATGAACGGTCCAGATTGACTACGAAATTACAATATTTTACAAGGCGATTTTTCCCAAAATTGTCGCCTCCTCCCTTGGACCCCATGGTGACAGTTGTGCGGGGGAAATCCCCTTGACACCTCCATGTTATGGAGTGGGTTCCAAGAATGATTGAAACAAACATCTGAATCAAGAAGATAATCAAGATCCACAACCAACAATGTCCCACTTGGAGACTAATCACAACAACTTAACTGCTCCTGTACTTGCTGGTGTTAAATTTGGTAGCATCAATAGTCATTCTCTAATGAGAGGCCATATGGGCCACCCTGAGGCTAGCCAGGGAGATTTGGAGAATCAACTAGTCTTGTGAGGTATTGACAAAAGCTAGGGGGAAATAGACAACCTCTGTGAGTCAAACCAAAAGTCAGGATGAATGAGATGCTATGTAAGTCTAATGAAAAATTCAAGGGAAATGTACAACCTCTGTGAGCATAGACAGTCTAGTGCAAAAGTCAGGGGGACCGTACAACCTCTATGAGCATAGAAAGACTAGTGAAAAAGTCAAGGGGAACATACAACCTCTGTGAGTCGAGTCAAACCTTGTGAGCCATGAGAAAAAGTCAAGGTATCTAGCAAAAGTTAGGTTGAATGTAAAATTCCTATGAGCTAGAAACAAACAATATTCCTAATATTGCAAATGATGTAATTGTATTGATCTAGTGCGTTGGCACGTGTAAACATTATCCACCATGAAGAGAATTTCGAATTGCCTTGTCAATAGTTGTAACTAAAGTCTTGAGTCTAGTTCTATGTTAGAACTAAAGTGTAATGTTGAGTTGTAACTAAAGTCTTGAGTCTAGTTCTATGTTAGAACTAAAGTGTAATGTTGAGTTGCAACTAAAGTCTTGAGTCTAGTTCTACTTTAGAACGAAAGTGTAATGTTGAGTTGCAACTAAAGTCTTAAGTCTAGTTCTACTTTAGAAATAAAGTGTAATGTTGAGTTGCAACTAAAGTCTTAAGTCTAGTTCTAAGTTCGAACTAAAGCATGTTAGTCTCAAGTCTAGTTCTAAGTTCAAACTAAAGTGTAATGCTGAGTTGTAATCAATATCAAGTCTAGTTCTAAAGTTCGAACTAAAGTGTAATGTTGAGTTGTAACCAATCTAAAGTCTAGTTCGAAGTTCGAACTAAAGTATGAAGCTAAGTTATGACTAATGCATGCAATTAGGTTACTATTTCGAGCTTCTCCTCTTCCCCTCTTCAACCTATATAAGAGGAGGCCAAACCCTCTCCTCAACACAGTTTTGCAATACAGTTTTGCAACACAATTTTGAAACAAAGTTTTCATATGCAGGTTGAGGGTGAAGTAATAGAGGAGCACATCAATGATGAAGAAGCAACATATCAAAGGTGTATTTCAGCAAGGTCTTGTAAGTCTTTGTCAGGTCAGAGTCATCTTGGCAAGCTCTTTGAGAGAAGTACATTCATGGTGGATATTTGTAAGAGATCTTACATTATTAATGCAATAAAGGAATATTGATTGCTGGGTTTTTTCTCCCTGTACAGGGTTTCCCCAGGGTATATGTGTTTTTGATATGCATGTTTAATTATCTACATAATTATTTCTATTTGATTATGATTTGACATTGTTGAAGTGTATTAAGCTGGAATCAAAGTATTGAATAAAATAAAAGAATTAATCCACATAAGAAATCAAGCTCATAATCTAACATGGTATCAGATCTTAGGGTATGTTAAATGTGTTGAAGTGCAACAACAGGTACATACAGATCCAAGCAATCTTGATTAATTTTCCAGTGTCAGGACCATGGCATCCTCCATTTTAGTCAGGGCCAAAGATAGGCTCGAAGGAGCTACCAACTTTAATGTGTGGAAGCTCCGTATAACAAATATCTTGCAAGAGCATGATCTTGAGCAGTATGTGACCACAGTGGTGGAGGAACCAACAAATAATGAAGGAATAATGACTTTCAGGAAGAGTCAAGCAAAGTCCAAGCGAATCATCTTTGATTCAGTCAAAGACAGTATAATGCCTGCAATGACTTTGTTAATGGCTTCCAAGGACTGTATGGATACCTTGGTGAATCTGTATGAGAAATAGGCTCCAAGTTAGAAGAGGACACTTAAGCACAAGCTTAATTATTTGAACATGGAGAAAGGTGAATCAGTGGCATCTTTCTATTCTAGGATAGCCCAGATCAAAGATTAACTTTTGGTCATAGGGGTGACAGTGGATTATGATGATTTAGTGCAGGCCATTTTTTACGGTCTTCCTTCTTCATGGGAGACCTTCTTATCCAGTGTAAGTAGGAGAGAGATTCAACCCACGTTTGAGAGGTTATGGAATGATTTCCTCTAGGAGGAGATTTGCATAGCTACCAGGAGCGAGCCAACGAAAGAAGAGCACTCAACTTTAGCATCAAGATTCAAGGGAGAGAAGAAAGGCACTTTCCAGAAAGGCTCTCAATGAAAGCCAAACATCAAAGGTACATTCAAAGGAAAGAATATTGATACATCTAAGATTAAATGTTTTAGTTGTAATAAGTTGGGTCATTTTGCTAAATATTGTTGGTTTAGAAAGAAATATCCCAGGAAAGGGAAACATCATGCCTCAACTGCTAAGGATGATGAATCCAAAAGAAATCAGAAAAATCCTTCTAATGAGAAAGAAAATAGGAAAGAATATTATTTGGTTTCTGCTTTATCTAGTTCAATTCCCACAGGGCTGAAAACTTGGTTAGTAGACAATGGTGCATCAAAGCACATGACAGGGTACAAGGAGATCCTCTTAGATTTCGAGAAAAAAACTTTTGCAAAGCAGGTCGAGCTTGGGGATGAAAAATGTTACAAGATAGAGGGAGTAAGCTCTATGTCCTTCAGATTGGAATTTGGAGCTAGACTTCATGTTGATGAAGTATTATATGTTCCATGGCTCAAGAAGAATCTACTATCAGTTGCAACCCTTGAGGACAAGGGATATTGGGTGATCTTCAAGGACATGAAGGCACTACTATTGGCTAAAGGTAGTCACTTAAGTACAACATAACCCATTGGAACTTGCAATGGAGAACTGTACGTCGTGTCAAGACAGTCAGTTCAGGCATTGGCTCATGATGCGAGTAGCTCCAGTGAGTTGTGGCACAGAAGACTTGGACATCTTCATTACAAAGATCTTCCAGATCTACAGAACATGGTATGTGGCATGCCCTCTATTTCTCTTAGTAAAAATGAAATTTGTAAGGGATGCATGCTAGGTAAAAATATAAAGAAAGCATTTCCTAGTAGTGACAACAGAGCTCAGGGCATCTTAGATCTAGTTCATTCTGATGTATGTGGTCCCATGTCATTTCCCTCACTCAGTGGTTGTTTGTATTATGTCATTTGTATTGATGAATACTCAAGAAAATGTTGGATATATTTTCTTAAAGATAAAAGTGACACATTTGATAAATTCAAAGAGTTGTTGGTAGCCATTTCGCATTTTAATCCCATCCTTATAAGCTGCATATGCAAGTGTTTTGGAACCCTTGATTCTCATCACAATCTTTTGAATAAAAGAACTTGATTATTTTGCGCATTCGCACACCTGCCTTTTGTTTTCGTTTTCACGACTGTAAGCGTGAAAACCATTGATTTCAAAGTCACGTCAATGTCATTAAAATCGTCAATGGATTATTATGGTTACTCTTGTCTATGTGTTCATTACATTTCCAATTCAATTATGGTAACATAGTGGGAAAGACACCAAAACCCTTACTCATTTGACATTTTTTGTTGTTGTTAATATGATTTCATTTTTATGAGACTGTGATGGTATTCAAATGATTATGATTGAGTCCTTGATTCAATAGTCTTTGATGTTCTATTGCTTTTCGATCGAATTCGATGGGTTCATAACAACGCATTAACATGGTGATTAGACCCTTAATTCAATGGTTTCATACAAAGCCTATGTTTTATCATTGAATCCTTGGTGCTATATTCGAATCATTGTTTTGATTTTAAAACCATGCAAATACTATTGCTTGTGCAAAGATTTGGGTCAACTTACCATAGTTTTCATTAATTGTTTGAAGGGCATTTGATTTTAACACATTGCAATAGTGATTTGAATCACCATATGTGTCGTTGATTATACAGTTGGATATGACTGTTTTGCATGGGTTGATTTTGTTCCACCACCCTCGCACACTTTGGCATTAATGCCTGCCTCCTTACCGGGTTACCTCTGTTGGTTTTTGGGGAAATCTCTGAGTTTTGGGTCCTGCGTATACCTTGTCTAAACCCTCACCGCTTACCCTTCTCACTGTGTGTTCTCTCCTATGGCCCCTGTAGGGAGAATTTAACCCCATGGTGTTCAGAGTCAGTTACTGTTTGATTGCCAGAGAAGACTGCCCCCGTAATTGCCTCCCAGAGACATGTTTTTGCGTAAGAAATTATGGGCAAACGGTTTTGAATCAGATCAAACCCTTGAAAACCCAGAACCGAAATTAGCCCCTTTACCTTCAACGCGGGAGGTTTCCTCAGAAATCGAGTTTTTACAGAGATCTAGCTCGTGTTTTAGAGGTCAAGTTTCAGATCTTCTCCGTGGCTGAAAGGTGCGTTTTGGGTCTATGTGCATTTGCTGAAACGTCTATGAATTCTCCAGGCTTGTGCCTCAGAATTCCTCCCACCTGTCCAACCTCTTACACTCTTGAACCCTTGATCAACCCTTAGAAAATCAAGCAGTCTGTCAGAATAAGCAAAATACTACGGGTTCAATTGTCTTCAGAAATGTTGAGACAACTACGACCTTCGTCAATTCAAAGTTATCCTGACCGAATTGTTTTCCTACAGTCCAGGTGCATACGAATTTCAATGACAAATTGGGCATGCTGTGGCAGTTTAGGAGATACTTTTGTGATATAGTTTTGTTATAGGTTGTTAGCTTTAGTAAAAAATAGAGACTTGGGAGATTATTCCCAGATTTTTTGTAATCTGTTTTTGATAATTCCCACAGGGATGTTTTACCATGTGGTCTTTAAATACTTGTTATTTTTTGTAATGGAACCATCATCATCACTGTTGGGAGAACAGACTATGGATTTATGATGATACAAGCTTGGATGAAAGTCAATGTCTTGTAACAGCTTTAGCTTTCAATATATCAAACTTTTATTTCAAGTTTTCTTCATATCAGTTTGCGATTAATTATCGACTACTTTAGCTATCATAATTCGTTGCAGGTTGATGTGATTTGGTTTATGTGTTGTCCATATCTGATCTCTCTTATTTAAAAAATACAACAATTAATCTATTTCAATTTAATGAATATAGGTTTATCTTTTTCGTTAATTGAATTGTTCTGTACAAATTTTGCACAAGGATTTATCTGACTGCGATAATTTGTAAATTATAAGATTGCTGTAATTTTTTATGTCTTGTTTGTCCTGTCATTTATATTTGAAGAGCACAACTGCTTCCTGTTTACGAGAATCTTGTGGAGAATCTGGTGCGGGTTTCCTCCCACTGAACAACTAAATCAACTATTGCATACATGACAAACTTGAAGCATTACTTCAGGTCAGTTTGCTATTTATTAATTAATAGTTAATTTATTAGTGTTATTTAAGTAGTTTAGATATATATATAGTTAGAATTATTATTTTAGTTGCTTAGATTAAACAATTTTTATTTAATTTCTTTCTTATAAAAGATTATAAAAATAAAAAATAATAGCTTTGCTGTCATAGGACAATGTACAAATGATTTTTGCAGGTTTTCATTTAAATTTGCAATCTGTAAATATTGTACGTTTATGATTAAGATTTAATTCTGTTAATAATTGAACATTTAGTTTCATAGAATTGTTGCTGTACAATATTAGTTAGTAAACTGTATATATAGTTTTCAATTTGTATATAGTTTGTTGTAGTTGCTTTTTTTCACTTAGATTAGTTTCTTAGCTTAGTTTTTCTTTCGTTTTCCTAGGACTTAGATCGGCCAACAGAACCGCTAAACCCGTCGGAGTGGATCATCTCGAATGGCTTGGGTTATTTAGACAACCCCAGACTGGGTCCACCCCTCCAGTTGACGAGCGTTCAATTTCGCCCGTCAACAAGAGTATAAATCCTTTATTGAAAAGCAGACAGGGAAACACATCAGAATCCTTAGAACAGACAATGGAGGAGAGTTTGAATCTCTTCAGTTTGAGGATTTCTGCAAGTCAACAGGATTCAAGAGACAGTTGACCGTGCCATATAACCCTCAGAAAAATGGTGTTGCTGAGAGGAAAAACACCACTATTTGTGAGGCAGCGAAAGCAATGATGTTTGACCAAGATCTTCCAAATTATTTATGGGCAAAATCTACCTCCACTGCTGTGTATATTCAAAACAACTGTCCACATGCTATTTTGAAGGACAAGACTCCTGAAGAGGTATTCTCAGGGATCAAACCTGAAGTAGGTAATCTAAAGATATTTGGATGTCACGTGTATATTCATGTCCCTAAGGTAAAGAGGAAAAAGATGGAACCCTCAATAAAGAAAGGGGTTTTTGTGGGGTAGAGTGAGAACTCCAAAGATTACAGGATTTATGTACTAGGTCAGAGGAAAATAGAGGTAAGCAGAGATGTGACTTTCCATGAGGAAGCCGCATTTAAGAAATCCAGAGAGCTTCAGCAGGATTCAGAAGCAGTTCAACCAACTTCACCCTCTTCTGAAAATGAAGAGTCAGATGATTAGAGGGAGGAACCTCGTGAAGGGCCAAGTAATGATACCCTAGAACCCGCTGAAGTGTTAGAAATAACTCTTGAAGAACCTCCAACCAAAAAGAAGCCAGGGTGGCTTAAAGTAATAGTGCAAGAATTAGAAAGGATAGTTGCTTCCAAAGGAACTTTCAGGGAAAGGAAGAGGCCTCATAGGTTTGGAGGCTATGTTGCACTGATGAGAAGCATTAGTGATGCCAAACCTTCTTCATTTGAAGAAGAAGATAAATTACAAGAATGGAAGGATGCCATGCTTGAGGAATACAGGTTTATTATAAAGAACAATGTTTGGGACATTGTGCTAAGGCCAATAGACAAATCAGTGGTTTCTTCCAAATGGATCTATAAGATCAAACATGTAGCTGACAGAAGTGTGGAAAAGTTCAAAGAAATATTTGTAGCCAGAGGCTTCACTCAGAAAGAAGGAATCGACTACGAAGAGACTTTTTCTCTTGTAGCCAGGTATACCTCCATTCGAGCTATTATTTCTTTAGCTTCTGTACTTGGTTGGAAACTACATCAGATGGATGTAAAAACAACATTCTCGAATGGAAAGATTGAACATGAGGTCTTTGTGGAACAACCAGATGGTTTTATACTACATAACAAAGGCACTCATGTATGCAATCTAAGGAAGGCCTTGTATGGTCTTAAGCAGGCTCCCAAATTTTGGTATGACAAGATTGATGGCTTTCTTAAAATCCCAGGCTTTCAGAAAAGTGGTGCTGATGCAAATCTATACTTCAAGGTAAGAGGTAACCAACCTGTTATACTAATCGTGTATGTTGATGATCTCTTTCTAACATGAAATGAAGGGCTAATAGCCCAGTGTAAGAGGGAGCTAACCTCAAAATTCGAGATGAAAGACTTAGGCTTTATGCATTACTTCCTAGGATTGGAAGTGTGGCAAAGACAGGGCAAGATATTTCTGGCACAAGGAAAATACACAGTGGATACCAACCTGAAGAAGCTGCATTATTCTGATACAGGTTCAGATTTGGTGGATCCCACCATGTATAGGCAGCTGATTGGATAATTGATGTACATGATCCACACTAGGCCAGATATATGCTATGCCATGATTGCAATGAGTTAGTTCATGACTGAACTGAGACAGAGACACTGGGTGGGAGAAAAGCACATCTTGAGATATCTTAGAGGGACCATTACTTATGGTCTGAGATATACATCTAGTGGTGGTTTATTTCTGCATGGGTATGCAGATGCTGACTAGGCAAGAAGCCCAGTGGATCTGAAGAGTACTTCCGGATACTTCTTCAGTTTAGGATCCGCTATGATCTCTTGGTCAAGCCAAAAGCAGGGATCCATTGCACATAGTACAATAGAGGCTGAGTACATTGTCACAAGTGATGCTAGCAAGGAAGCAATATGGCTAAGAAAATTGGTTTCTGGGTTGTTTGGTGACAAGCTCGAGATGATGGTGGTTCACTGTGATAATCAAAGTTGCATAAAATTGACAGAGAACCTGATATTTCATGACAGGAAAAAACATATTGACATGAGGTACCACTACATTTGAGACTTGGTCCAGAGAAAAATTGTAATGTTACAGTACATAGCCATGAGCGAGTAGGTAGCTGATATCCTGACCAAGCCTCTGACCTCGAGACAGTTTGTGCAGATGAGAGACAAGCTTGGTGTGGCTAAGAATGACTCCCTTGCTGAGAGGGAGTGTTAAATTTGGCAGCATCGATAATCATTCTCCAATGAGAGGCCATATGGGCCACCCTGAGGCTAGCCAGGGAGATTTGGAGAATCGACCAGTCTTGTGAGGTATTGATAAAATCTAGGGGGAACATACAACCTCTGTGAGTCAAACCAAAAGTTAGGACGAATGAGAGGCTATGTGAGTCTAATGCAAAATTTAGGGGGAACGTACAACCTCTGTGAGCATAGAAAGTCTAGTGCAAAAGTTAGGGGGAACGTACAACCTCTGTGAGCATAGACAGACTAGTGCAAAAGTCAGGGGGAACATACAACCTCTGTGAGCCTAGTCAAACCTTGTGAGCCATGAGAAAAAGTAAAGGTATGTAGCAAAAGTTAGGTTGAATGTAAAATTCATATGAGCTAGAAACAAACGATATTCCTAATATTGCAAATGATGTAAATGTATTGATCTAGTGCATTGGCACGTGTAAACATTATCCACCATGAAGAGAATTTTGAATTTCCTTGTCAAGAGTTGTAACTAAAGTCTTGAGTCTAGTTCTATGTTAGAACTAAAGTGTAATGTTGAGTTGTAACTAAAGTCTTGAGTCTAGTTCTATGTTAGAACTAAAATGTAATGTTGAGTTGCAACTAAATTCTTGAGTCTAGTTCTATTTTAGTAATGTTGAGTTGCAACTAAAGTCTTGAGTCTAGTTATACTTAAGAACTAAAGTGTAATGTTGAGTTGCAACTAAAGTCTTAAGTCTAGTTCTACTTTAGAACTAAAGTGTAATGTTGAGTTGCAACTAAAGTCTTAAGTCTAGTTCTAAGTTTGAACTAAAGCATGTCAGTCTCAAGTCTAGTTCTAAGTTCAAACTAAAGTGTAATGCTGAGTTGTAACCAATCTCAAGTCTAGTTCTAAAGTTCGAACTAAAGTGTAATGTTGATTTGTAACCAATCTCAAGTCTAGTTCTAAATTCGAACTAAAGTATGAAGCTGAGTTATGACTAATGCATGCAATCGGGTTACTATTTTGAGCTTCTCCTCTTCCCCTCTTCAACCTATATAAGAAGAGGTCAAACCCTCTCCTCAACATACTTTTGCAACACAATTTTGAAACAGATTTTTCATATGCAGGTTGAGGGTGAAGTAATAGAGGAGCACATCAGTGATAAAGAGGCAGCATATCAAAGGTGTATTTCAGCAAGGTCTTGTAAGTCTTTGTCAGGTCAGAGTCATCTTGGCAAGATCTTTGAGAGAAGTACATTCATGGTGGATATTTGTAAGAGATCTTACATTATTAATGCAATAAAGGAATATTGTTTGCTGGGGTTTTTCTCCCTGTATAGGGTTTCCCTAGGGTATATGTGTTGTTGATATGCATGYTTACTTATCTACATAATTATTGCTATTCAATTATGATTTGAAATTGTTTAAGTGTATTATGCTGGAATCAAAGTATTGAATAAAATAAAAGAATTAATCTCCATAAGAAATCAAGCTCATAATCTAACAGCTGGACTATACTCCACCTTGGACCTATAAATTTTTTCATCTTCACCTTCATGCTTGAATACCAACTGAAACTAAGTAGGAACTCAATTTCTCCCTAGTTACTCCCTTTGTTGACATTTCTGCAGTATTTTGGCTCTTATGTATCTTTTCCAACTTCAAATGTCCATATTCCGAGATGGATCGTATGAAATGGTACCCGAGTTTTATATGCTTAGTCTTTAAATGGAAGGATGATTTCTTTGCAAGATGAATGGCACTCTCACTATCACAGTGTTAGGGTCCTATAATTTTATAGGATAATCATTATGCTGAGTGATATCCATTTTTTTTAGATTTTGATTTCGAGAAAAATTTGAAAGGGTATTGTCAAAACACCCCTTGTTTGAAGAAATTTGGATATTTGTGGTCGTAAGAAATAAAACTATGGTGTAAAATGGAAAAAAATGAGCTTGGCTCTAGCCAGCACATGTTTTTATCCTAAGTTGGCTAGTAGAAAAGACCTTTTGGCGTGTAGTGCTTAATCCTCTGGCTAATATCATCAACAACATCCCCATTGCCCAGATCAACGATCCTAAGGATATTTCATATGCCCCCGACCCTTCTGCCTTAAAAGGGGGGTCCAAAAAGTGGTTTCCCTTCTGCGGGTCCCACCTAACATGGTGCCTCCTCGTTATTTCAGACCCCCTCACCTAATACTACTTACCACCTACCCCCTCCCCTCTAGAATCCTACCAAACTACCACCTGATACCACTTACACCCCCTCTTACACATGTCCTCCACTCACCCTCTCGCCTATTCATACCCCTTTTGTCCTGCCTATCACCTCATCCACCTCTCTGACTACTCTTCCTACACCTCACCTCCTATATCTACTTCTCCCTCTCACCACACACCACTTATCCCCTCATTCCTGATACCATCCAACTCTCCTCCTACCCCTATCGCTTACACTCCCGCATACTGTTACAAGGGAAAAACTCTCTATGGCCAAGGGTAAACCACAACAGACAGGTATGACTGCAGAAATCAACTCAATTCCAACATATGCTATATAAACTAATGTGCAATATAAGAAAGAGGCCTACCTCGATCCAACGTTTGATGATGTTCCACCATTAATCACTTTGACCCAAAGCTTTATACCTGCAAGAAGTTCTCAACAAACAAGCAGAGCAAGTATACAATGATAATATAAAAGGGGTTAACACATTAGATAGCATAATCCATTAATAAACATTACTAACATGCCCATGGATAATAATCATATATTTGCAAGATATCAATAGGACGGGAAATGAGTATTTCTATTAATAATTGATCAACATAAGTGACAACGATACATACTTTCGTGTCGGCACGGTTCGAAACCAAGAAACCAAGTTCCTTCCAATTGGGTCTCCAACACTTCAATCCTCCACCAAAGGCAAGCTCATAGTAAAGAGGCAATGAGGTCCTCTCAACAATAGGGAAAGAGCTTGGGGGTTGAACACTATGTTTAGACTTGAGGGACAGAGGGATGCAGACTCAATATGAAGTAATTTCTCAAGAGTAACTTTGCTCTCAAAGTTGAATGCTTTCTCCTTCTTTTCCATACGTCAAAATTGTTCTCTTATAGCCTTCAGGATGCAACCAAAGGGTCGAGTCGGAATGTTTCCAATATATGGAAGTCCAAGGATCAGAGATCTCCTGTCGTGACATGGAAACCCAACCTCATTTTGTATTTTCTGGCACAAATCCCGAAGTACACGGGATGTAGTGGATCAACAAGTGTATACATATATTGCATAACATATAGGGAGTGTATATGTGGAAAAATGTATATTTTTAGCTCTGGATTCATCAAAAGGGGATGATAAGTCTACATAGGGAAATGGAAAAAGGCCCTCTGTGAAAGATAGCAATGGTGAGGAAAATCTTACTATAACAGATGCCCCCTAATGTGTGAGATCAAAAGAGTATCTGCAATGGACGAAATGCATTATGAATAACCCAAAAGTGGAGTGGTAGAGAACCAATTGGACGAACTCAATTACTCATTACATTATTTACTGACTTTTCATACATGGCTGCCAAGAATACAATGCAGATCCATGTGGAAAATATACCAAACAAGTGTTCATGGCCATGAATAGGCAAATACAAATGCGATTACATGCCAAAAGTTGTCATAGTCACGAACAAGGTCCAGTGAAACCAATTTCAAAATCAATCTAAAGATATCTGTATACCACATAGTACAATCTGATCTCCCATGATCACTGAAGTCAAATAGGTACTGGTCCAATGAAGGGGAAGGGGAAGCAACAACTCAAGAAATCTACGACCACATAGTGATGTCTTCAAGTCTTCTACACTATCCGCCAAGGGTGAAAATCTACATCATGTGAATAAATGATTTGAGGTCGAACACGATGAGACATCGTTTGATTACTGGTCATTGAGGTATACCGTTAACAGACGCGAGACAACCTACCAATAATAAAAGTAGGTATCAAGGCACTGAGTACATTTCTACAAGTGTGAATAAAGGAGTTGGTGTCGAACGCTTGAGAAATCCATTGATCAGGAGACAATGATGTATTCCCATCTATCAATGGCAAGAGATCCTGCCACTAATGACTGCAATCCTCAAGGTACTCATAAAACTCAAGGTCCCATATCCATAATAAATGAGCTGAAGTTGATGGAAATAGACCCACTTAAAGGAGAGCATTGAGGCATCTCTCATCAGTTAGCACAAGGAACAAATAAGGAGCTTCATGATTTGGTGGATATCGAACGAAGAACATGTTCATGAACCAACTATCCTGTGCATCTTTCGCATGTGCCAAATGCAAGCGGTACACAAAAAAGACCCTTTGAATAGCAACCAATGATGAAAAAATGCTGACAAAGGCGGGGAAACCACCAATAAGGATAATGGAATCCAAGACACTGCACGAATCCCAAAGTGTGAATAGATGTCTTACTGTCAAACACAAGGGAAACCACCCAGTCAACGACCAATGATGAAGTGTCAATTGCTGGGTTCAAGGTGACCTACCAACGATGAAAGTAGGGCCAGGGTGCATGATAAGACCAAAGTATCATGTGATTCTGATACAAAATTGAGGGTATGGACGACATCCAAAGTCAATATTTCTGAGGAGTGGCTGACACAAGTTGATAGACTTCCTTTGAACAAGATCATGATACATATGGTGGAATCCGACAACATGGACTCAATGATGTGACAATTAGATGCAGGAGGCATCCATAACGTTCTCTATAGGGACTGGAAGAGTAACCAGTCGATAGAGAAAATTTTGTAGCGAGATTAGCTTCCTAAGGCTATGCTAAACCCAAAATTATGATGATACAAGGACTCAATAACTTTGTGCTCTGTTCAAAGGTGACAATACTTCTACCAATTACAATATATTACTCCCTTCCCACCCGTCTTTTTTTGTTTTTTCATAACAAATAAATGCTATGATACAGAGGAGGGAAAGAGTGTCGCAAGTAAGAAAAACTAGTTCAAGCACTGGAACGTACCTATTCTTAATGCAAGGGAATGCATGCGGGAGATGGACACTCAGGGTGATGTTCCCTCCAGGGTATAGGGTGTCAAATTGCGAAGGATATAAACAAGGCTCTGCTTGGTTGAGGATGAAAACTACTTAGGCAACAATTTATAATGCAAAGCGAGAACCGGCTAAAGGCTCAATACTGCAAGCGAGGGAATGCGATGCAATCACAACTTAACGCCAAAAAATGTCCCTTTTTATATATTTTAGTCTACTTGGTGTGAAAAAGGGGTAAACTTATGCCAAATAGATGTCTTTTCAAATCCAATTTAAGAGTGTGAAAAAGATAAGTTCACTCGGCAATATTTTCAATTTTTGGTAGCGAGTCGGAAAAGAGATTAACTAAGACTCATGACCTTTCAAATCCAACTTTAATGAGCGTGAAAGAGAAAATTACTCGGCGATATTTTCAATTTTTAGATGAGTCAGAAAAGAGGTTAATTGAGACTCGTTTTTGGGAGTTCGTGGGTAATAAGGCCGCATGTGCATGAATGAGAAATGAGGCTCATCATACAGTCATGTATTGAATTATAATGGACTCTCGGTCCTAAGGAAAAACTCAACATGGGAACCAAATGAAAAAGAAGTTCTAACTAGGGTACCCATGTTTGGTAAGTCTCTACCATTTATTAACGATGCTATTAATAGTAGATGGAGGGTTATGCGTCGCAATAAATGGGTTTGTCCCTAAGGTGTAAAAAGCGGTAGTGAAGGATAATGAAAAATGCACGATGGAGTAGATACCTATCCTATATGCTAGGTTATGAATATACCTGCCTGAGGAGACGAACGACCAACTGTGACGTTGAAATCCGCAAGAAAACTGATTCAAAACTGCGAAACCAGCTTAGAACCATTCTTGAATTAGTCCGTTAGGTGAAAAAATAGCATGAAACTATATCAAGTGGGTAAAAATAGCTTATAAATAGTAATAAAATCACAAATTACTACATCATTTTGATTTTTACCGAAACAGTGCAATTTGGACTAAAATACCTCCAAGATTCAAACAACGATTGCGGGAGCGATAGGCAACGAAATAACAAAAATTCTTGATCGGGTAACTCTTCATCCCATCTTCTTCAAATTTAGTGGTTTACATTTTTTAATTAGGTTCTATTTTGTTAGTTTTTGAGGGCGCAACTTGGGGTTTTCGGTATACGCGGGTTTCTCTGAATAGGTTGCGTATATGACTAGATATATGCCCATGTGTGAACCACATGGGGCATATATCAAGCTCTACCCACGACTGTGAGCAAGTAAAGTCACGTATATGTACATAAAAGGAAAAAAAGAGGGGTTTCTAACTCAAAAATGATTTGTTTTTTGTAGGATGGTGTTGGAATGGAGAGAGCGTGAGCATAAGGAGATAAATGCAGCAATGGATCAGGATCTGGTGGCTCAAGCGACTCTAAAAAGATGTGGTTTATACAAGTTTTGGGCTCTCAAGGGAATGAGGGAACAAGTGAGGTTGTTGGATATGTTGGTGGGCTATTGGGATATCGATAGTGAGAGATTTATCCTTGATGGACAACCTTTAAGGATCGAAGTAGCAGACATCTACTTCTTAACTGGTCTTTCACACTGAGGAGAGGTTGTGAACCTCAAGTCACGTGGAGCAGGGAGTGGGATGAAGATCGAGGAGTATATCGAGGCCCACTGTGTTGCAGGGACTCCCATGTTGGGAAGTCAAGTCCCCATCCGAACTATAAGTAACCTCAGCCTGAAGATCATTGTGCTCGTGCTTACCAGGATTATAGGTTCGACTTCGTTGCATCAAGCATCGAGACCACTTATGTTTTACGCATTGGAGTGTGTGAGACCCACTGTCTACGATTGGTGTACCTCACTGTTGACCAATATGAAAGGTCAATTTACAAAGTGCAAGAAGGGGGGTAAGCAAAACTTTGGGTTTGCCTCTATCCTTTGTAGCTTCTTTTTCGAGCAGGTTCCAGGTTTGGGACCCAGAGTGGAGATCCTTCCTAGAGGACCAGGTGATCCATCCATGGTGCAGTGGATCGAGGTCATGAGACAACAAGGGGGAGGTAGGGTGGCGACACCCGACAATGATGATTTTTTCTTCTGGTGTCAAAGACAAATAATTGTTGTGGACGAATATCCCTATGCGGGGATCGATTTTAGAGGGGACCTAGATATGTCGCTTCCACCAGGAGCCGCCTACGGTGCCATAGGTAAAAGTTTTTACATATTTCATTTTTTTGTATTTTTGTATTTAAGGAAACAAAAATATTTTTGGATGTTGTTTGAATATTAACTAGATACTTGTGTGGTTGCAGATGTGGGTCTTCAATGACCAGAGGGATTCCTACGACATAGATAGAGGCACCAGAGAGATGAGGCAGTGGGAGGAGAAGCAGAGAGAGTCCTACAGAACGTGCAGGGAAACCTGCCTCGTTTGACACTGAGGATTCCTATGGTTCAGGTAGAGGATCTACCTGAAGCCATGCAGCGACAAGTTGTTGGTGTACCTAGAGCGTGGGTACGACTCTTCCAGTGTCTCACAAACGTTGTGGTTTTCTATCATGATACACATCCGACGCCACAAGCGTAGATGTCATGGGATATGTATATCAATTGTATATGTATTTTGAGGGTTTTAGCCCCAATTTTGTAATATAAACACCATAGTTTTGAAATATATAAAGAGGGATCTTCGACTTTACTCATATCTTACAATGTGTACATTGATTTAATGGTTTTATTTACTTTATTAATGTGACAAATTCCAATCTAAAATATAATTAGCGTAGGCATCAGTACATGATTAGAACTTCTAAGGATGTGGAAATATGTAATAAAATCAAATTGTCTTTCTAAAAGACGTACCCGTAGGAATCGACGGAGTAACGTAGGATCATGCACATGGTAATGGTCGTTTAACTAACATACTACTAACTGAGAATCCAGGTGAAACTCTAGAGAGTGAATACCATGTGAGATGGGATCACGCAAAAGTTCTATGATGACACTATATTCAACCACTTTATTCATGGATGGCCCTAGGCATATGCCACCTGAAGACACTAGTAGACCTTCAGGCAAGTAAATCACCCAAGCATCAGAAGCCAAGTTTCATGTATGACGACTGGCTCCATCTGCGAATCCTAGGTAGACCGAAGACTCCGTTGACATTTTCCAACCAAAAGGGAAAACTCGATAAGCAAGCCAAAGACAAAAAGAAAAGGAGAAAAAATGTATATACACCAAATTTACTTTAGTATACAAAGATTTTCTCCCAAGCCTAGGGCTCAAGCATAATACCTTTTCAAGTAGAGCCCATTTTTGGGCTCGACCAATTTATTCCATTCATAATCTTCCAACTTGTAGGCTCCTTTTTCTAGAACAGGTCGCACGATATAAGGACCGTGCCACATGGGTTTAAACTTGGCTGCCCCTAGCGGTTCTTTGGCTTGGTCATACAAGAGGACCAAGTCTCCCTCGACATACAACTGGGGACAAATAGACTTTTCATACTAAACCTTGAAACATTTCTTGTTTGCCTTGATAGCTGTAAAGGAGTCCCAATGTTGCTCGTCAAGACTCTCTAGGTGTACAAGGTGTCACTCTAAATCTGAAGTGTCAGGTAGGAGCTTGATTGCCAACTTGAGAGAAGGGATTTTGCATTCAATAGGAAATATCGACTCCACACCGTGCACTAATTGAAAAGGGGAAAAACTGGTGGTAGTCTTGACCGAGGTTCGGTATGCCCAAAGTGTGGGATATAGCATGATGTGCCAATTAGAATTACTCCGACTGACAGTTTTTTGCAAAATGGTCTTGAGAGACTTGTTGATGACCTGTACTTGCCCTTTTTCTTGGGGGTATGTTGGCAGCCAATTCAATTTTTTCTATTTCCCTATAAGCTGCCTACACCTATGTCTTCTGAACTTCAAATTGTCGTTGCATTTTTCAAATAGACGATATTTTCATTTCTTGCGACACTTGCAAATTGGTTTCCATTCAGTTTTCACGATTGTAAGCGTGAAAACTCCTCCATCGTTACTTGAACTGTCATGATCTTTTTTTTTTTTTTTTTGATATTTTGAATGGC
>ML796915.1:639497-650778 GCA_009831015.1 Picea engelmannii | reverse complement strand
TTAATCTTTTGAAAATGATATAATTTAATCACTGTAATCCATATCTGATTTCTTCCAAGTGTTTAAAGAACATAACAATTGTTTGATTCAGTTTGTGAACGACAGATTTCTCTTCTTCATAAGTTGGATTATTAAGTATAAGTTTTTGCATAACAAGTTTCCCTTATTGCAGAAATTTATAAATCATATAATTGTTATGATTTTTTATGTCTTGTTTGTCCTGTAAACAACTCAAAGAGCAGCGCAACTTATCGTTTACAAGAATCTTATGGACTAACCGGTGCGAGTTTCCTTCCTCCGACCAACTTCGAAGTCATCATACACAGGACAAATTAGGAGCGTTTCCAGGTCAGTTTGCCATTTGTTTGTTAGTATATTTGTTAGTATTATTAGTTAGATATATATGTTTAATATATTAGATTGTTTAATTTCATTAAATATATTAGATCGTTTAATTTCAGTAAGTTTTATTTCTTATTTATAAAAAAAATCAAAAAAACATATCTCGCTGTCTTAGGACAGAAAGCACATGAGTTTTACAGGTTTTATTCAAATCTGCAAGTTGTAGATAATGTATATTTGTGAATAAGTTGTAATTCAATTGGTAATTAGACAACTAATTATTAGAGTTAGTGTAATAGTAATTAGTAGATTGTATATAGAATAGTTAGAGTAGTTTACATTTTAGTTTTAGTTTAATTTAGTAGTTTGTATTAATTAGATTAGTGTATTAGTTTGTTTTTAGTTAATTTGTTTTATTAGTTTTAGTTAGTTTCTTTTATTTAGTTTTAGTTAGTTTCTTTTATTTAGTTAGTTTTATTTATTTTAGATAGATTAGTTAGTTTAGATTAGTTTTCTCTTTGATTTTCCTAGGATCTTAGAGCGGCCAACGGAGCCATTAAACCCGTCAGGGTGGTTCATTCCAAACGGCTTGGGTTATTAGACAACCCCGGACCGGTTCCACTCTCTCAGTTGACGGACGGTCAATTCGCCCGTCAACAAATGGCGCTTGAAGGAGGGCCTGAACTTAATTAATGGCATGAGGCGGTCGCAAGAATCCTCCCCCCCCTAAGGTTTGAAGATATAAAACAATGTCTCCATACCAGGGGTCGGATGGCGAGACAAGGAAAATGAGTTCGTCTGCAAATGAATCGACATGGATAACATCCTCGTCTAATCGTGGAAAGTCAAATATTAACTCTGTAAAAACTAATGATTTCTTGGACTTGGCCAAAGCAAAGTTGAGATCAAATTCTTGTAAGATGACAATCCATTTATTATATTTCCCACCTATGATATGCCTAGTGAGGACGTATTGAAAAGGATTGACATCGACAACCACAGTAGTCTTGCAAAGAAATATATAGTGTCTCAAACGTTGGACTGCATGAATGACAACCAAAGCTAGCTTTTCAACGTGAGATTAATTAAGCTCAAGACTGGCTAAATTTCAACTGATATAGTAGATGACGTTCTCATGGAGTTCATCATCCTCCTGAACTAGAACCATACCAATCGTTTCTTCAGACGCGATAATATACAACAAGTAATATCTACTGTAATCAGGAGATTTCAGCAGAGGGGCCATTACTAAGGATTTATTTAAAGCATCGAAAGACTCCTGGGATCACTCATCCCAGATAAAAGGAGTGTGTTTCTTCAATATGCGCATGAAACCCTTAGTGATATTGGCATAATTCACTATAAACCGACACAGAAAGTTAGATTTCCCCTGTAAACCTTGAAGTTTTCTAATTGTGCGCGAGGGAGGCAATTGAACTATTGCCTGAACCTTAAGAGGATCTACCATGATCCCAGTCTCAAAAACTAAGAATCCTAAGAGATGACCAGAATTAATGCAAAATATGCATTTGTGAGGGTTTAACTGGATTCTATCATAACGACATCTTTCAAAAACCAGCCGAAGGTGTGTAACATGATCCACTCTCTTGTGAGAGTGAGAAGCAAGATCATCTAGGTAAGCTTCGACTATGTGCTTGAGATCATGAAAAGTGAAAGTCATGGCGAGTTGGAAGGTTGCTCCAGCGTTTTTCAGGACGAAAGGCATTTTTTGGTATGCAAACGTACCCCGAGGACATATAAATGTCATCTTGTGTTGGTCCTCAGGTTTGATCTATATTTGGTTATATTATGAAAATCTGTCCATAAAGGAAAATATTTCGCTTTCGGCACACTCATCAAGAATTTGATGAATGAAAGGTGTGGGGAAGTTATCTTTAGGACAAGCCTTGTTCAGGTCATGAAAGTCCATACACACACATATGGTTCCTTGCTTTTTATTCATAGGAAAGGGGTTGAATACCCATTCGGTTAAGGGAACTGGGTAGATGAAGCTAGCATTAAGTAGCTTCTCCACCTCTGCCTTAATAGCGGGGGCCTTCCTAGGATTAACAACTCTAATACATTATCGAATAGGTTTAGCATCCAAATAAGTCTTAATCTCATGTTCGACAATATGAGGGTCGATCCGTGGCATATCTACATATGACCAAGTGAATACATATCAAAATTCTTTGAATAGGTTGGTGTATATCAGAATCTCTTCTCGCAAACAATCCACACCTATATTTACATTCTAAATCTTGCTAGGGGTATGAGAGATATCGATCGGGATGGTAGGAGAAATACTTGCCATATTTCCTTCAGCATAAATGTTGTCTGTATCAAGTGGAACTACGGCGTGACCGACTATCTCACTCAAGGTAGACCGAAAATCATCTTGCTCGATTCTTTCAAGACTTGGGAGAAAATAAGATCGATGATGCATATCATCCGAAGGTCTCTCAGAAACATTCATGGCTTTGAGGATTGCTTCATCTGAAGGAAAAGTCTCATCTAAGAAATCATGTGAACAAGATAACGAGGTGGCCCATACATGCCTAAGAACGGGATCCTCCTCGTCTGTCTGTGAGGTAACATGATCAGGATTGACGGAGGAGTCAAGAATGTCTTGATACACAATCTCCACTGCCGATAGTGGCATAGCCATGCCAGCATGCGACTGACCTTCACTCGACGAAGTCAGAGAAGGTAGGGTCCATGGATCACTAAGATATGAAGTGCGGAAAGGAATGGATCTCCCTACTGAATCAGGCCTACTAGACATGGCGTAAACATGGTGAATCAGTGCCGAGAAGTCGAAAGTACCCATGAGGGAAGAATACATTCTGACATCGATATTCTCAGTTGCCGGCTGAGAATTTTCGATCACTGGGATCGACGGTCCAACAAATGCGTTTAGACTAGAGTACACAAATGATAATTGGTCGACCGTGATGATCTCTCCCTGATGAGGAAAACAAAGTTTGTGGAAAATGGACGATATGACAACGACCATAACATAGGTCCAATTGCGACCTAGTAACAAGTTATAATCGAGAGGTGCATCAACTACCTCTACTTCCACCTCTACCGTCTTCCCACCTAATTGGACTAGAAAGGTGGGAAGAATACCATGATGGAGGAAGGAATGACCGTCAAATGTAGTCAACATGTTCGACGAATTGGAAAGGGTTGGAGAACCAATAGCTTTCCAACAGACCAAGGGCATCGCACAAGTGGAAACACCTTCATCAACGAGCACTCGTTTGATAGTATACTTAGAATACTCCATGTGGATTCGGAAAGACACATGGTAGGGTAAGTGAGGCTTCACATCCATGACATCAAACTTGATAAAATTCAAGCCACTAGTTTCTAGAGCTCCTAAGGCAGAGAGTAAGGCATTCCTCTATGATGGACACATCTGGAGTACCTCCAAAGCCGACATCGCACAAGGGGTTTGGCCTAGATCCGCAACAATAAAGTAGTTCTAGGCGGCTCTAGCATTAGGGTTGTGGGTAGAGCGCTTGAGTACTCCTTTTGGAATACAAGGCGATGGCTCTGGTTTCTCGATCTGTAAGTTTGTCTCTTGGGGGGGGGGAGGAGGAGCTTATAGGTTGGTACTAGCTTTTGAAGAGATATAATCTTGAGAGTGGGTGGCTATATCAATTTTCCCATCGACCATATTGATGCAAACACGATCACCATCTTGAGACGGTGGGTTTTGACTTCCACTGGACACATTTATGGCATTCGAAGAGCTCGAGGATAAGTGTTGATTGTGTAGGAATGGTTTCGTTAGCACAACGGGCTATAGATTTAAAATCCTCGCAGCCTTCGCAAGTTTGGGGCATAAGTGTGTAAGGTGGTCATCGATACAAATTTTACATGGAAACTTCACCTTACGTTTCTCTTTCTTGCCCTCTCCAGCATTATCATTCTATTTCCCATTATTATCTTTGTCCTTGGGTTTATTATTATTCTTCCCACCCTTACGATTATTTTGACCTTTCCTTTTATTCCCATCTGGTTGTTGGTCACCATTTGGGTTCTTTGACGATTGCATGGAATGTACATCCATGGATTGGGTGGGTTTGGAAGATCCAGACGAAGCTAGCCCTCCAGCAGACTTCATTGTCGAGTCTGTGGATTGTACATTGGTGGACCCTACAATTCCATCTGCATGAGGTCTGGGATTCTGTCTAGGATTGTGATTTGGCTGGGGTGCATATGGAAGAAGGTGGTATAACATCCCAGACTGAGCATATATCAAATCGAGTTGCCGGGATCTAAGGATAGATTCTTCCTCGCTGAAGACCCCGGAAGTAGCAACATCCTTTGAAATAGGAGTGTGAAAAGACTTTAGGAACCATTCTAGAAGAAAGGCCAGGGGTATAGGAGTCTTAACCAACCACCTTCGCCTACGCCAATCCTGGATGTGGTCCGAGATGTGAGTGTCGGTACCCTGGTGTGAAGTCAACAAAAGTTCAAGGCCAACATCATAACGAATGGGCAGTTGAAAGTGGTTGAGAAAGGCTAGCACCAACTGATGAAAATTCCCATATGTCCCCCTAGGTAGCTCAATGTACCATTGCAACGTGATTACAATGAGAGTGTGCTGAAACAATCGTAATATAATAGAATCATGATTCAAAGAATTCGATGAGCACCAAAGGTGAAAAGTAGTGACATGATCACCAGGGTCCTTTCCATTCTTACCTTCAAACTTCAAAATGTCTGACGAAAGTTTGGTAGGGATAGGGGGCCATGTGGTATCATGACTCACCGGGTCATTCATTATTTTAGACAAATATGGCAGATTAAGCGTGGCCAGAAAGGGAATACGGGGTTGCGACACCTGACCCCATCCTCCCGTGAAATATTGTGTGTTAGCAACTGCATTCCATCCAGGATTTTGGTAAGGACCAAAACCTTGTCCGAAATTAAAAGACCCTCCTCCAGGCTAGTTCGTAAAAGATGGATTGGGCATCATTCCAGCAGGAATGTTCTGATAAGGGTTATGAAAATTTCCCCCATCTGGATTGGATCCAAGTTGGGGAGTGCCCAATGTGTAGGACTGACCTCCTCGAGGTGGGAATCCAGAGGATTGAAGTGGATTCATCATGCCAAAAGTATTGGTCAGAATCGACACCAAGGGGATAGGGATATAGGGTGAAGCTTGTCCACTAGTTGGGTTGTTCCATCCAGCTGTAGAAGGATTAGACCCAGGGTTAAGAATAGGGACACTTCCCACATTAGGATTCACTTGGGGAATATTCGAACCACCAAACGGGAAATGAATGTAAGGAGGTGTAGTGCCCCCAAGTCCAAGGCTAGCATTAGGGATAATAGCTGGGATGGAAATAAAAAACTGTGAAGTGAAGTTAGGCATACCATAAGAAAATGGACTAGAATCCATAGGGATGGTCTGAACATTGTAACTCGGCGAGTGACCGAAACCCCCAAAAGGGTTTGATGCAAGAGATGAAGCATTAACTACAAGCCGAGCCATAGTACCGGTATAAGCCTCCGACATTGCAACTGTAGTGGCTGCAAGTGTCGAAGGGGTGCCATTAATTATAGTGGGTATGGGAGTCGAAGAAATCCTAGTGTTCTAAATACTAGACTTGGTACTCATCCTTGTGGAACCACAAGTCTGAAAAGTGGATGTGTGTGTACCACTCCTGATAACTCTATGCCTTTTAGAAGGCAAGAACTCGAAAACCGGTGGTAACTGTAACAACCGACGAGACCTGTGAGGAAGTTGGTCCGACTCCATGACAACTTATGACTCTCCAATGAATAAAAACATGTCCTAAGGCCAACTAGTAGTCAAAGAGCATACCAAAAAGTCAAACGGCCAATATGCATGCAAACGGGCTAAAGCGGCTGAGTGGGCTCCCTCACTAAAGAAGGTATGTCTTGTCCAAGAGGGACCTGAGACTCCTCGCTAAATTTTGGAGGTAAAAAAATCAGTTATAAGGGCCCTCATAGGCTTAATAACCATTCGGTCATATCCCCTTGGAGAGGTAATCCTCCATAAAGGTTGTGTGTTGTCTGACCCCTATCTGACTCAGGATACAAGCAGAATAACCCCTACAAGTAACCTATGAGATACCTAAGTCAAGCAACTAATCAACCACTGTATAACCGATGCACAGGCGAGCAGTCGTAAGTCCGGATCACCATATGGGAAAGGTAGAAAAGCCCGAAACCTTGAAATCACCACCTCTCATAGAGGTATGGGTAATAGCAAGATCCCCAAATACGAGTAAATCCACATAAATATTTTTGACACTAGGTGAGTATCCAGGGGTTATCCCTTTAACTAACTTCGCACAACCTCGTGACTAACTCCGATGTGAGTAGAGCCTCCTTATATTACCAATTATACAATGGAATTCACAACTCCCTATCTCAGACACATATGTTGATTTAATTGCCTTGGATAAGTTTACTCACAAGATCCTATTCCAAGGCACTAAATCCTAGGCTAGTTTGTGCACCCTAAAAAATAAAATCGCGACTAATCAATTTTAGTTTAAAGCGTAAATTTTATTGGCCATGGTTACTCAAAAAGGTATGGAAGTGAAACTCATGATGTTATGACTCTGCAATAAAATAAATATGGATATAATGCAAATTCTATCTATAACTTTTCAATGAATGATATGCTAATAAGAACAGTGTAGTCTTCAATTTCAACTCTGCAATTTAGAAGTAAAATGCAATCTTTCACTAAATGTGCTAAGCTAATGATAAAGATTCAAGGATGAAAATGCCAACCAATGCAAAATGCCTTTTTTATTATTATGTATTTTCAATATACTAAAAAGAAAATGCATAGACTCATGAGCATCCTGATATATAAATTCTACTGTGTATAAAAGTAATAACTCGAGTAGAATACCAAGCAGCCACACAAACAATCCAGAGAACAAGGAAAAATAAAAAATGGAAAACAAAGAGAAAGACTCTGCCCAAAAATTCAACTTCAAATAGGTTTCCTATCATCCCAGATAATCTCAATAGACACTACAGAGACCTAAGAAGGCTCAACAATCTTCAAATCCCACCCAATAGTCACTAAACCAAGAAAACAAGCAAGGGGAAGGGGTATACGTGACTGTTCAGGAGAACAAATCATATATACGCTTCTTGCACTGAGATGAAAAGCGTGTATATTCCACTGTCAAGTAAAAAAGGGTGTATATGCTTCAAAACAAGGCCAGGCAAGGGCAAAAGGATGAAAACTCAGACCCAGAGTGAACAAGACATGTCAAGCAGTGATACGACAAGAAACACAATGGAAAAAGAGAAATGTAAGAAGAAAAAATACTTCAACCCTTAGAAGGAAGATCTCTCCCCAGTGGATTCACCATTTCTGTTACAAGGGAAAAACTCTCTATGGCCAAGGGTAAACCACAACAGACAAGTATGGCTGCAGAAATCAACTCAATTCCAACAAATGCTATATAAACTAATGTGCAATATAAGAAAGAGGCCTACCTCGATCCAATGTTTGATGATGTTCCACCATTGAGCACTTTGACCCAAAGCTTTATACCTACAAGAAGTTCTCAACAAACAAGTAGAGCAAGTATATAGTGATAATATAAAAGGGGTTAGCACATTAGATAACATAATCCATTAATAAACATTACAAACATGCCCATGGATAATAATCATATATTTGCAAGATATCAATAGGATGGGAAAGGAGTATTTCTATTAATAATTAATCAGCAGAAGTGACAACGATACAGACTTCCATGTCGGCACAGTTCGAAACCAAGAAACCAAGTTCTTTCCAACTAGGTCTCCACCACTTCAATCCTCCACCAAAGGCAAGCTCATAGGAAAGAGGCAATGAGGTCCTCTCAACAATAGGGAAAGATCTTGGGGGATGAACACTATGTTTAGACTTGAGGGACATAGGGATGCAGACTCAATATGAAGTAATTTCTCCAGAGTAAATTTTCTCTCAAAGTTGAATGCTTTCTCCTTCTTTTCCATAGGTCGAAATTGTGCTCTTATAGCATTCAGGATGCAACTAAAGGGTCGAGTCGGAATGTTTCCAGTATATGGAAGGCCAAGGATCAGAGATCTCCTGTCATGACATCGAAACCCGACCTCATTTTGTATTTTCTGGCACAAATCCCGATGTACATGGGCTGTAGTGGATCAACAAGCATATATGCATCTTGCATAGCATATAGGGAGCATATATGTGGAAAAATGTATGTTTTTAGCTCTGGATTCATCAAACGAGGATGATAAGTCTGCATAGGGAAATGGAAAAAGGCCCTCTGAGAAAGATAGAAATACTGAGGCAAATCTCACTATAACACATACACTCATCCCATATACCTATTTGACACTTGTCCCCATGTCATCCTATACATAACCACTATCCTCCCCAAAATAATTTTGACCAGTCATATTCCGAGGCATTTTCCAGGATAACCAGGGAGAATTTTGAGAAACCAAAAGTGGTTTTTTCTCATCACAAACCAAGGAAAAAGAACCTCTTTCAATTTTTCTAAAGGTGTCACGGATTGGGAGAATCAAGAGCATATTTGGGGCCTATTTTCAGGATTTATTTGTTGCATGTTTTACACTTATTTTTCAAATGCAGATCTCAGAAAAATGGAGAGGAATTTCATAAAATCGAGAGAGGTTTTTACTCAGAACAAGTTGATATACAAAACCTCCCCCGTATGTTACACATCTAACTCATATTGTGAGATTAGAAGACCCCTTTGGACTCCATTTTTCATAATTTTGGGGGCAAAGAGTCAAAAGGATAGATGACAAAGAGAAGAAATTGAAGGCACCGATCAGAAAAAGATCCCACAAAGCAGCCTCAACACCTCAAAATTTATTATAACCTGTCCATATTCTGTGGTAGAAATCTTTCTGATTTTCTATGATTGTAATAGTTAGTTTATATTTTTCTTAAAATAAATCATGCTCATTTATGATAGGATCCTTTGTAAACAACTTATAAATACTTCCCATTTTGAAGTATTATGGGTTGGGACCTGTACGTAGGATATGATCAATATTGTACAGTAGCTCACAGAGCCTCCTTTGATCAATTTTCAGGAATACAGTTGTAATTACAGGATTCCCATGTCACTTATGTTGGTGAAGTGCATTTATCTTTGTATATGCGTTTTCACTGTTTTTCAACTATTATCCATAACTTTTGAATTATTCAACAGAATATTAGGAGCATAATTTGTTTAAATGTACATTATGCCTCTGGTTGTGAATAATTTCCATGTTTTCTACTAGAAGTTCAGTCCCATAATTCTTGATTGCTCTGTGATGCAGGAGCATCGCCAACTCATCAAGCGAGCCAACACATCAAGCGGAGATCAGCTGGACAAACAAACCCAAATTTTTGAAAGTGCTTTGGGATTGTAGCGCAAGCCTTCAATGATCCATTTATGAAGGAGCACCTTTTGTATGTTGTATCAGACCTCGAGCCATACGCTCTTGTCTGAAGTAGATAGGAGGTATTTAATCTAGTTAATGCTGGTAGATAGGATTTTAAGTATAGATTTGATGGTTTAGAGATTCGAGAGGGAAAACGGATATAGACACCCTCATTGTACCATTGTAAAATAATGGAAGCATTCAGGAGAAGAGAAGAGCAAGCAGAGGATAGTGTATGAAGAACACCCATGTACAAGCATTTGAATTAATAGAAGAAAGTTCTGATTCAAAATCATGGCTGGTGTTGTTTCTCTGTGTATATTGTTTATGTGCTCATGAATGTTTACTTTCTTGATATGCATTTGCTTTGTATATGCTGTGCATGAGATTTCATGTTTCAACCTGAAGTCTGTAAGGGAAATGGAATGAGTTTCAATTGTTTCTCTATCTGAGCCAGGAGATTCCTGCAAGGTGTGCAGTTGAATTCATTCGCAAGGAGTGCGTTGATGAAGGTTCAATAGTTTAACTTTTGTTCTCATTCACCCGGAAGTGGAGGTAGGTTGTTGAAGCCGTGCAAGGAGTACGCAGGCTGAAGCGGGAATCTTAGTTGTGAATATGAGCAAAGGAAGTTGAAGACTGTTGCTGCAGGAAGTGCGCAGAGTCGGAAGGATTCAACACTTAGGAGTTGTTGAATGATTGCCACGAGGAGCGTGCACAAGTTCCTCTGAAAGAATCAGAGTGAAAGAGCTCAGGAGGTATAGCACCTTCGTGATATCGTTAAAAGGGAGCACATGAGGTTTGCACCGTGGAATGTTCAAGAAAGAGTTTCAAGTGCAGGCGTTGAGGGGCAAGTGCTGATAAGGAACACTTATCCATTCTTGGGAAATCTTCAAGGAGGGAGAATCGACGGTCAGGATTTGCAGAGGAGATCGACGAAATCCCGTCAGCCGTTAGATCTCGGGAAGTTGCGCAGGGTTTAAGTTCCAGTGAGCAGACGAGGAGTCCCGGAGGAGTCATCGGGATATCAAGGATATCGTGGTTTTTCTAAGGAAGAGAAGCGAGCCCTTGTGGTTCTCGAAATCTCGAGAAAGGATCTCAGCCATGGATCTTTATTGGACACTTGTCAGGCATCCGGAGGAGAGTCGGAGTTTGACTCATCGGAGAATCGGGGTTTCCGGAGTCGTGAAACTTTTGCATATAGGAATCGCGATCTGCAATTTCCCGATAGGATCGGAGCCGTTGATCTCAGCAGGGACACATGGCAAGGGATCCCGGAGAGTCGGGGTTCGGCATTCGGGGTTCCCACCTACAAAGGAATTGTTACATTTGAAATCGTGATTTCACGATACCCAATAGAGGGGAGAAGGAAGCGGTGACGTGGAGGAAGTGTTCGACAACACAGGTATTCCAACAGAGGACGAACACCTTCAGTAACCACTCACATAACCAGATCAAAGATCAACACACCGATGTTTTCACGTGGTAAAACCCCTAC
>ML796915.1:588363-633050 GCA_009831015.1 Picea engelmannii | reverse complement strand
TTTGCATCAGAGTGGTATCAGAATGAGAAAAGTTCTCTATTTTCTGTAGCAGAGAAGAAAGGAAAATTTCACCATGCCGCCAAGGAGAGAAAGGCAATCACCCGATCCAGAGGATAGGGGAAACCAGAGAGGCAGAGGAAGACAATCAAAAAATACAGAAATGGAGAGATAGATACGTGATCTCCGAGCGAGATTAGAAGATATGGAAGCAGCGCAGAGACGCACAACAAATGCTGGAGATCTGAGTGACTCCGAAGGCGAAGTTGAAGTTGAACAACAAGGAGAAGTTGCAGCCGAAGATGCAGCCAATGAGCGGTTAATTAAAGCTATCACCTGGATGAGTTCGAAAACAAATATGGACATTCCAGTTTATGAAGGGAATCTGGATGCAGAAGAGCTTCTATATTGGATTAGAGCTCTTGACACTTACTTCGATTATGAAGACATCGAAGAGGATAAGAAGGTCAGGCATGCTGTCACAAAATTGAAGGGACACACAACATTATGGTGGGACGAGCTTCAAGCAGATAGACGTTCCAAAGGCAAGCAAAAGATCAAAAGCTGGGATTGAATGATTGCGAAGATGAAGGCAAAATTCATCTCAAGGGATTATCAAATCACACTGTTTAGGAGAATGCAGAACCTGAGACAGAAGCTGATGACAGTAAAAGAGTATACTGAGGAATTTTACAAGCTAAATATCAGAGTAGGTCATCAGGAGAGCGATGATGAAAAAGTTGCCAGGTACATGAATGGCTTGAGATACGATATCCAGGACGAGATGAGCATGACGACCATCAGAACAGTGGAGGATGCGTATCAGATGGCTTTGAAAGTTGAAGAGAAGCTGAGCCGTAAGCCAGGACAATGAGGTTGAGGTAGGAGCCAGCCAAAAGGTAAGTCAGTTGCCCAAGATAGGTTCCAAAAATCCAAGGACGACTGGAAGAAGCCTCAGACTAGAACAGAAAGAGGTGGAAGTTCACAGCGAGGACAACACGCTGAACAACAAAGGCAATAGACAGAACAGAGTGGAGGATATGCTGATAATAACACATTTCCTCGTACCAGAGGTAGAGGAAGAGGCAGAGGTGGAGTCATCACATGCTTCACGTGTGGAAAGAATGGACACAAGGTAGTTGACTGTCCAGATAGGAAGAAGGATGGAGGAGAAGCTCACATCGCCGAGGCACAGAGGCGAGATGCTGAAGCAGAAGACGCAGAAGACGGAAGGTCATTGATGATGCGTAAGGTTCTCTTAACACCTGAGAAGGAGGTGGAGGACATAGCTCAAAGAAATAGACTTTTCAGAACCACATGCAAGACCAAAGACAGGAAATGCAAGGTTATTGTGGACAGTGGAAGCACAGACAATCTCGTTTCAATCGAGATGGTGGAAAAGTTGGAGCTGGAGACAACTGATCACCCGAGTCCATATAAAGTTTCATGGCTACAGAAGGGACATCAGGTAAGTGTCACTAAACTTAGTTGACATCAAGATAGGAGGATACAATGATAAAATACTCTGTGATGTTATTCCTATGGATGTATTTCATTTATTGCTAGGCAGACCATGGCAATATGACAGGAACATAATTCATGTTGGGAAGATGAATACGTATACTTTGGAGAAGAATGGAAGAACACATATGTTACTTACAATAAAAGATAAGGAGGTGAAACCGGAAGTGAACAACATGGTACTTCTCATGAGTGGGAAAGAACTTCTGGCGGAAGTAAAGAAGAAGGAAGATCCACAGTTCTTTGTGGTCAGGAAACCAAGGATTGTCTTGACCAGCACAAGGATGGATGATTTGCCGGAAGAAATTTAGGAACTGTTGGAGGAGTTAGTTGATATAGTGGTGGACGAATTACCTCATTCGTTACCGCCGATGAGGAGCGTGAGTCATCATATAGATCTCATACTAGGATCCAGTTTGCCAAACAAAGCCGCGTACAGGTTGACTCCACAGGAAAATGAAGAAGTTAAAAGGCAGGTGCAGGAACTGCTGGATAAAGGACTGATCAGGGAAAGTTTAAGTCCGTGTGCCGTTCCAACGGTATTGAGTCCAAAGAAAGATGGAGTTTGGAGAATGTGCATTGATTCCATATCCATTAACAAGATAACCATCAGGTACAGGTTTCCATTGCCACAGATGGATGACTTGATGGACTGTTTAAGTGGAACCAAATTTTTTTCAAAGGTTGATTTGAAAAGTGGATACCATCAGATTCGCATGAGGGAAGGCGATGAGTGGAAGACAACCTTCAAGACCAATGAAGGGTTGTATGAATGGCTAGTCATGCCATTTGGCTTGACAAATGCACCGAGTACCTTCATGAGATTAATGAATGAAGTGCTGAAGGAATTTATAGGGAAGTTTGTTATTGTTTATCTGGATGACATATTGATTTTCAGCAAAACGAAAGAAGAACATCTGAAGCATTTAGCTGCAGTAATGAAGAAGCTACAGCAAGAGAAGTTGTTGATCAACATGAGGAAATCTTCATTTATGAAGACATAACTCATTTACTTGGGGTTTGTCATATCGACAAATGAATTGAAGATGGATCCGAGTAAAGTGGAGGTAATTAAGAATTGGCCATCGCCGAGAAATATTTTCGAGGTGAGAAGTTTTCATGGACTGGCTAGTTTCTACCAAAAATTCATCAGGAATTTCAGTGGAATTAGCGCAGTGATGATGGACACAGTCAAGAAAAGACATAAATCTTTTCATTGGACTGAAGAGGCAGAGAAGAGTTTTAATCTATTGAAGCGAAAGATCATAGAACAACCGGTTTTGGTGTTGCCAGATTTTACGAAGGTGTTCCAGGTGAAATGTGATGCAAGTGGCTTTGCCATAGGAGCGGTCTTGAGCCAGGAGGAAAGACCAATTACATATTTCAGCGAGAAGCTGGATGAAGCAAAAGTAAAATACTCCACGTATGATAAAGAATTTTATGCTATCATACAAGCGTTGAAAAAATGGAGACACTACTTGATTCCAAAAGAATTTGTTTTGTATAGTGATAATCATGCATTACAGTTTGTGACTCAACATGAGAAGTTGAATCAAAAACATGCTAAATGGGTAGAGTATATGAAGAATTTTACATTTGTAATTAAACACATTTCAGGTACTGCTAACAAAGTGGCTGATGATTTGAGCAGGAAGTGTTTGTTGCTGCAGGAGTTCCGAGTCAAAACATTGGGTTTTGAAAACCTTAAGGACATGTATGCAGGTGATGCAGATTTTGCAGAGGCATACGAAGCAACTGAGAATCCAGTTCTCAGAGACAGAAGCCCATGGATAGATTACATGATCCAAAATGGACTGTTGTTCAGAGGAAATCAGTTATGCATTCCAAATTTCTCCATGAGGGAGAATCTGCTAAAAGAGAAGCACAGTGGTGGATTAGCAGGACATTTTGGCCACGACAAGACATTTTCTAAGCTAAGAGAAGCATACTTTTGGCCAGGGATGCGGTCAGAAGTCAATAATTTTGTCGACAGATGTAGAATTTGCCATCATTCAAAGGGCAGGAAGCAGAATGCGAGATTCTATCAATCATTACCCATACCCGAGAGGCCGTGGGATGAAATCAACATGGATTTCATATTGGGATTACCGAGGACGCAAAGAGGATATGATTCGATATTTGTAGTGGTTGTCAGGTTTTCCAAAATGGCACATTTTATTCCATGCCAGAAGACCAGCAATGCGACTCATATCGCAAATTTGTTTTTCAAGGAGATTGTTAGAATTCATGGTTTACCCAGAAGCATAGTATCGGACAGGGATACGAAATTCATTGGGCATTTCTGGAGGACACTCTGGAAGAAGATGGGGACTAACTTTATGTTTAGTTTTGCCGATCATCCTCAGACGGATGGGAAAACAGAGGTGGTAAATCAAAGTCTGGGAGATTTATTAAGAAGCTTGGTGACAGAGCACCACAACATCTGGGACAATGTGTTGCCACAGGCAGAGTTCGCATACAACGACTCAGTGAACATGAGCACAGGAAAAAGTCCATTTGAGATTGTATATGGTAGGCAACCAAGAGGAGTTTCTGAATTGAGGGACTCAGAGCAGATAATGACTAAGAGCGCAAGTGCTGAAGAATTCGCAGAGGCGATGAAGGAACTTCACAGCAGGGTGAAGGGGCGATTGCTGGAATCAAACCAGGAATATAAGTGCAGAGCGGATCAGCGTCGAAGACAACTTCAGTTCGAGGTTGGTGATCTATTTCTGGCACATTTGAGGAAGGAAAGGTTCCCAAGATGAACATAAAACAAGCTGAAAATGAAGAAAATTGGACCATGCAGAGTCCTAAAGAAATTGGGAGAAAATGCTTATGAGATTGAATTGCTGGATGAGATCGGAATATCTTCGACATTCAATGTCTCAGACTTATATCCATATAAGGCTAAGGAAGAAGGAGTTGGAGGTGATGAACAACCAGAAGTCCAGTGGCAGAAGCAGATGCCGATTGCAGAAAAGCCATAGATGGAGCGTATACTTGATAAAAGGGTGAGCAAAAAGACCAGGCGGAAGCAATACTTCGAGTATCTGGTCAAATGGAAGAACCATCCAGTAGAAGATGCCAACTGGGAGACGAAAGTGGAGATTCAAAAGCATGGACAGACCGTGCGGGAGCTCATGGACAAGAGCCATGAAATCTTTCAAACAAGGGAGTATGATGTAGGAGCATCGCCAACTCATCAAGTGAGCCAACACATCAAGCAGAGATCAGCCCGACAAACAAACCCAAAATTTTGAAAGTGCTTTGGGATTGTAGCGCAAGCCTTCAATGAACCATTTATGAAGGAGCGCCTTTTGTATGTTGTATCAGACCTCGAGCCATACGCTCTTGTCTGAAGTAGATAGGAGGCATTTAATCTAGTTAATGCTGGTAGATAGGATTTTAAGTCTAGATTTGATGGTTTAGAGATTCGAGAGGGAAAATGGATATAGACACCCTCATTGTACCATTGTAAAATAATGGAATCATTCAGGAGAAGAGAAGAGGAAGCAGAGGATAGTGTATGAAGAACACCCATGTACAGACATTTGAATTAATAGAAGAAAGTTCTGATTCAAAATCATGGCCGGTGTTGTTTCTCTGTGTATATTGTTTATGTGCTCATGAATGCTTGCTTTCTTGATATGCATTTGCTTTGTATATGTTGTGCATGAGATTTCATGTTTCAACCTGAAGTCTGTAAGGGAGATGGAATGAGTTTCAATTGTTTCTCTATCTGAGCCAGGAGATTCCTGCAAGGTGTGCAGTTGAATTCATCCGCAAGGAGTGCCTTGATGAAGGTTCAGTAGTTTAACTTTTGTTCTCATTCACCCGGAAGTGGAGGTAGGTTGTTGAAGTCGTGCAAGGAGTGCGCAGGTTGAAGCGGGAATCTCAGTTGTGAATCTGAGAAAAGGAAGTTGAAGACTGCTGCTGCAGGAAGTGCGTAGAGTCGGAAGGATTCAACACTTAGGAGTTGTTGAATGATTGCCGTGAGGAGCGCGCGCAAGTTCCTCTGAAAGAATCAGAGTGAAAGAGCTCAGGAGGTATAACACCTTGGTGATATCGTTAAAAGGCAGCACAGGAGGTTTGCACCGTGGAATGTTCAAGAAAGAGTTTCAAGTGCAGGCGTTGAGGGGCAAGTGCTGAGAAGGAACACTTATCCGTTCTCGGGAAATCTTCAAGGAGGGAGAATCGACGGTCAGGATTCGCAGAGGATATCGACGAAATCCCGTCAGCTGTTAGATCTCGAGAAGTTGCACAGGGTTTAAGTTCCAGTGAGCAGACGAGGAGTCCCAGATGAGTCATCGGGATATCAAGGATATCGGGGTTTTGCTAAGGCAGAGAAGTGAGACCTTGTGGTTCTTGAAATCCCGAGAAAGGATCTCAACCGTGGATCTTGATTGGAAACGTGTCAGGCATCCGGAGGAGAGTCAGAGTTCGACTCATCGGAGAATCAGGGTTTCCAGAGTCGTGAAAATTTTTCATATAGGAATCGTGATCCGCGATTTCCCGATAGGATCAGAGCCATTGATCTCAGCAGGGACACATGGCAAGGGATCCCAGAGAGTCGGGGTTCGGCATTCGGGGTTCCCACCTACAAAGGAATCGTTACATTTGAAATCGTGATTTCGAAATACCTGATAGAGGGGAGAAGGAAGCGGTGACGTGGAGGAAGGAGTGCACAAGTGCATCGGGGTTCGGCATTTTGGGATTCTCGGTGACAAGGAATTTACGACCGGAGAAGTCGCGAAATCTCGAAACGTGACGGTCCCACAACAAAAGCAGTTAAGTGGAGGACATGTGTTGGAAGGCCATCCCTCGCAGGGAGCCACTGCCAAGTGGCATCGACATATCGCGAGCTCAGGGTTCTTGAATTGGAGTTGCAAGGAATTGTATTCAAAGTTGCGAGGACACGAGGTTGCGAAAGCACGACAAGAGAGCACCGACGTCTCGGCACATCGGGACTCGAAAGTTTGGGAACCGAGTGTTGGAGGTCGCGAGTAGCGAAGGCGCGTAGATACAAAGTCCCGATAAATTGGGATAAGGTCAGCGTTGACTGATACGTCATCGGGAGTCGGGATTTGCGAGGCCAATTGTCTACGACAACACAAGTGGTGATTTCCCGACGGGAGAATTCCCGACAAGAGAAAGGAATACGTGGGTGGAGATTCATCGGGGTTTAGGAATTTGTAAGTACCAATCCCGTGAGTTCAAGGCTCACGATCATGCGAGTTCTAATTTCCCGATAGAATAAAGGGAGATCATAAGGAGAGTTTTGTGGGTATTGGAAAGTCCCGATAAGGGATTTGAAGAGCGATTCAGCTCTTCGGGCCGAAGAAAGAGAAGGTCCTGAGGGAGAGGACGTGGCCTGGGTGGCGCGTTTGCATCACTCTGGTACAATCCTATCTTCTCAACTTTCCTTTCACATCACTCAACAATGTTAAGAATCCAACAAAGTGCCTATCCTGCCCTGTAATGTTTCCTGTAGAACCTATCTTGATTGAACACAATCTCTTTGACTCCACTTTTCCAATGGCCCATCTTCTCTGTCCCAACCAACGATTCAAAAAAACTAAACCTTGCACTATCATAACTAGCCTAAAATTTCCAACAAACAAAGCTAAATATTATAGAGTGATCCCTCTCTGAGTCTAGGAGGGATATATACTAGACTCCAAAGTGGTTTTGTAGTTACCTCTGTCAACTTCTTCTTCAACCTGAGAAATTACAGAGCGATAATATAGTGACAACCATACTAGGGACTTCCTCATAAAGTCATATCATTTCCAGATCTGATTACTGATGGTGGACGATGATCAGACACAAAGAAGGTTGAATCATCTACCTACCGACTAAAATCAACTCCAAATCAGTTTCAATTCGAAGACTCCACTGGAGGAAGAACCTGAAACATGGCAAGACAATCTATAAATATTAGGTATTCAAGTTGGGATTTTATAAAAGACAGAATAGGCTTTATTTTTAATTATTTATTCTCTTTTCATGATCTTGGTCAAGACCATATTGCTGAAACTAATATTGATCATATCCAACCCGATGAGCTTCAAAAGATTAGGCCTTATCTTATAGTTCTTGTACATACTCCTACATCTGTTAAAATTCTTGATAGATAAAAGCCTCTTGTCTTACCTCATATACTTCATGATTTCCCTGCAAATTATCACAAATACCTTCCTAGGTTTGATGGAGAATATGGTAGCATCACTGCTGAAAAATATATTCAGGGTTTTGAAAAATTTCTTGACCTTTTTGAGGTTGAAGAAGATGATGTCTGTATCAAGATTTTTTCTCTATCTTTGCAAGGTAAAGCTAAGGAGTGGTTCAAAATTTTCTAGTTGTAAGTATTGGTGATTTCCGTTAGTTTGTGAAAATCTTCCTTGATAAATGGGAGATCACGAGGAATATTTTTCTCATTTTAGAAGAATATGATCATTTGAAAAGACATCCAGGGGAAACAATGAAAAAAGTTTCAGCCAGTTTCAATCAAGTTTACAATTCAATGCCTACTGATATAAAACCTTCTCCTAGTTTATCTCTCCTACACTACCCATATGACTTTGATCCAGAGATGGCATTTCAATTGAGAGAAATGAATACTACAACACTCAAAGAAATGCATGATAGTGCAATAGATGTAGAATCCAATTTGTTGATCAAGAGGTCAATGTTGAAGGCAAAATAAAGAAAGAACATGGAAAAGGAGCATCTGACATCCTCATAAGTGAAACTAGATGTTCTAGAAATCACAATGAAAGAAATGATGCAAAATGTTATCATAAGAGAAGAACTTGTTGTTCAAAAACACCATATCCCATTTTTTTCAAAAAAAGAAAGGGTCACTATTCCCAATCATTTTGTAGCTCATCCTTGGTATCAAAAATCAGAAACTGATGATTTTATGTATTCAATTCATAACATGGTCAAAGATGAAACTCAAAATCAGCTTGTAGAGGAGCAATCAACTGATCTGATGTGTATTCTTGATGATTTTTCTTTTATGGATGATCTACCCAAGTGTGATCAATATGATGATGACTACACCAAGGGTGACTCTTCAAAGAAATCAACAACATATTTATGGGAGGAAGAGGCTCAGTTACAAAAACTCAAATATGACAATCAACATGTGCATATTAATCATGACAACAATGAGGAAAATGAAAAAAAATCTCAAGTAAGTGAAAAGTCTTTGCCCTTATGTTTCTCCTCATTTCAATTTCCGAGAGAAAACTATAAGAAAGAAGACCATCAGTTTGTAAATAGTAGGAATGGATAATCCTATGATGAGTTAGTTGAGGATGTCATTTATGATATGGAAGTTGTTCTAGCTCCGAAATTACAGCCTCTAAGCTACATTGATTTTCAAACCACAGATGAATTGATGCAGCATAATTGTGTACCATTAAGTTTTGGTTCATTTTAGTTTTTGAAGAAAAATAATGTTAGTATCCCTGAAGAAAGGACTAGTAAGCCTATAGAAAATCATGTAGTCACATTGGAATCATTGCATCAATTGCAACAGTCTTCTCAGTGTCTCCAAGATCCAATAGTTGATATGTTGGATAATATTTGTGGCCAAAGTCTTTCTCCATTAGCCAACTGTGAGCCTATAAAAAGATATGATGAAAACTCGACCAGGCAATCAACTTCATGGTCTTGTTCAACAAGAGTCTCATTACAAAACTCTTCTGAAATTTTGCAGTTGAAACAACAGTTGTATGATGATATAGATAGCATATGTGCAATACCCAATTATGACCTTGAATTTTTTGAATACTTAGAACACCAGGAAATAGGTCATGTTTATCATGATCCCATAGCTATCTACATGGAGGAGTTTTTCATTTCATAATTCCAAATGACTTCCAATACCTCTATTTTTTTTATGGTTCCAAAGCTCTATATGGTGAAGATCAAACTGACAACCAGTTTCTAGTGCCCTTACAAGCTCTAGTTTTGAGTTTGGTTAAAAACAAGGGAAGAGAAGAGTTATTGGATCAACTATTGGATTGGCTTCATTGGCATTTTTCCATTACCTAAGTAAGCATAAATTCAAAATGTTATAATATGATTGTATATAAATAAGCTTACTAGGTAAGCATCTTTTCAACGATCATATTTTTAGTGTGAATTTCAGTTTCAGCTTCAAGTTTCAGTTCAGATTTATAGCGAGTGTTTTCAGTTTCGGGTTTTAGTTTCAGATGAAGAGTTACAGGTTACAGGTTTTGGGATTATCCCAATGAACAAATCTACTTATTCTATGATGTTCTTGGCACATCGCAAGGAGAGCACCATCCCCAAGTGGAGCCACTTTTATAACCTTATATTTTATAGGATCAGATGGTGATTGAGATTTCTTCCTTCAGAGATTTAATATGGGAAATTATATTCCATTCTGCAAATAATTTCCCAAAGGAAAAAGCGAAGAAAACATAAAAAATGTTTTTCATTTCGAATTATATCCTTATTTGATTAAATTTGTCCATTTTTAGGAAAATGAAATTATAATGCAAAAGGGAAAAAAAGGCAAGTTTAGCGCTACCCAACACATAATTTTTATCCTAAGTGTGTAGCAGATAAGATATTTTGTCGTGTAGTGCGTAACTCTTGCACATATCTGCATTGGCGACATCTATCACCTCATAGATTAACGACCCTCAGTGCATTTCAGACCCCCCGACCTTTCTGCCTTTAACGATGGGGGGGGGGGGATTTGGGATATTGGTTAATATTCCACACTTATCTCAATGACGGTAATTATCAGCACCCAGATCAATGTCTCTCAGACAATCTCGCCCACCCCCCCGACCTTTTTGCCTTTAACGGTGCGGGGGGGGGGGTCCAGAATGACAGTTTCCACATGCCAGGCCGCCACGTCACTCCATGCTTCGAAAGTTATGGGCTGACCATACTATCCAACCTTCAGGAGTGCCCAGGCTCTGGAATATGGCATCTGTTACCACGTACCTTCTCTCGAGATCAATGGCCAATATCAATTGCGGGGGGCGAAGTTGCGCAAGTTTTAATATTGAAGGGAGGTCCTACAATTTGAACCATGTTTTTCTCTCTGGAATACGTGGCGCCACCAGGTGCATTGAAAAAAAAAAAGTGGGTTGCCTCAAATCATTTTCTCTTGCCCCCGTAAAATGGAAAAGTCCTCTTCCTACTCAACACTTGTCCTCCAATTACCCTCCCGCCTGTCACATCACCTCTCTAACCACTTTCCCTATTGTCACTCCTCATATCTACTTACCCTCTTACCGCACGCCACCTATCTGCTCTTTCCTGATACCATTCACCTCTCCACCTATCCTTATCTCTCACACCCCCACACCTACTCATCCCATCCCCGCTACTTCTCACCCTTTCCCCCCACATCATCTTATCCGTTAAGCAATCTGATACAACAATTGTAGTCAAATTCTCCAGTTTCCCTAGGGTACTCTTGGATCCATGATGAGATTTGATACAAAGGGTATTTTATTTAAGTAAACAGTCAAAAATTAAATCCACGGTACTTTCTGAGCTTCATGCTACACCCACAACTGGTTACTCCGAGTTTACCAAAACCTATGACAGGGCCAAACGTTCTTTTTTCTGGGATGGTATGAAATAAGAAGTTCGTAATTTTGTGGATGAATGTGATGTGTGTTAACGCAACAAGGGAGAAACAATCAAATCTCTTGGCACACTACAACCACTTCCGATTCCACTTGCTATTTGGTGGGATATCTTTAAGGATTTTATTCTAGGCCTACCTAAATCGGGCAATAAATCAGTCATCATGGTGGTAGTTGATTATGTTTCCAAGTATGCTCATTTTTGTGCTCTTCAAGACCCATTTACAACCTCTACTGTGGCTCAACGTTTCATGGATCAGGTCTTCAAGCTTCATGGCATGCTGCATTCTGTTATTTCTGATCTCGACCCAACATTCACTAGAAATTTTTGGCAAGAACTGTTCAAGCTACAAGGCACCCACTTGCATCTCAACACAACTTATCATCCCCAGACTGATGGTCAAACTAAAGTTGTCAACAAGTGTTTGGAAACATATTTGAGGTGTTTTGCCTTGAAAAAGAAAAATCAGTGAGCTCAATGGTTACCACTAGTTGAATGGTTGTACAACACTTCATACCATACAACTACCACATGACTCCTTTTGAAATGGTATATGGAGAAAAGCCACCTTTAGTTCTCTCATATTTTCCAGGTGTCTCGAAGGTCCAGGCGGTTGACCAAACACTTACAGTTCAAGAGGCTATTCTTCATACCCTCAAAGAAAATTTGGTCATGGAACAAAATTGCATGAAGCAACAAGCATATAAAGATCTCTCTGAACGTCGATTTGCAGAAGGGGATCATGTGTTTCTTCGACTGCAAGCTTACAAGAAAAATTCCCTCAAGGCTGACCATTGTCAAAAAATGGCACCCAAATTTTATGGTCCTTATACCGTTCTCAAGCGTGTGGGACAGGTGGCCTATCAGTTAGCTTTGCCCAGTCATTCTAAGCTACATCCTATTTTTGATGTTTCATTCTTAAAGAAGATGATTGGAACTAAGTGCCAAACTCAAACCAACCTTCATGAGTTGGATGAAGAAGGCTCCATTTGGATATAGCCACAAGTAGTTTTAGACCAGTGTGAGCATCTCCTGCGTCAATAAACCATCAAGGAAGTGTTAGTCTAGTGGAAAGATACAACCCCAACAGATGCCACTTGGGAACCAACTACCATTCTGCATCAATTTCCACATCTCAAGCCTTGTGGACAAGGTTGTTTTTAAGGGGGAGGACATGTTACATACCTAACCCCTCACGTAGGTAGAATAATATATTCTGATGTAATAAAGGTCAATATTAATAAGGCCTGGCAATAAGGAAGAATAAGTTGAATGTAAGAAGATCTAATAGAAGCTTCTTCTTCTAGAAGGATCTTCCTCTAGATGGTTCTTTTGATAGACATATTTAGTATAAATAGGCGTCTAGGGTATGCGAACTTTTGTCTTGGATATTATTATAATAGAGATCTGCTTTGTTGGAGGTTGCCCCCTCGAAGAGGCAAGTGAACATTGCTCTCAGTAATCAAAGTGCTCTTTTTGGTGTTATTCTAATATCATTTTCATATTATTGTGGTGTTGTTCTTGTTATATTGTTGTTCATCTTCCATTTCTAGCATTTTATTTCTGTTCTGCATACTTTTTTATATTTGGAATATTACACCATGTGTCCAAAGTTGTTACATTTGTAGCATTCCACTTCAGTGCTCAAATATTCAAACCTGTTGTAACTTCTTCTCTGTGTTTCACTAGGCCTTCTTGGATAAATCTTTTGTGTATAACTTTCAAAGTTGTTTATGTTCATGTTGTTAGCTTTGCAATTCACAACTTTATGTCCAAAATTATTACATGCATAACATAAACCAAAAAGATAGTTTGATACCTAGGAGTTGAAGATCTTATGAAAGGAGGTACTCTTATGAATCCTTCTTCTTCCTGAGGCCTATGTATTTCTGTCAATCATTGATTCTGAAATCTGAATCTTCTCGGTGGAGGAGTGTCCCTGTAATTTTCTTTGTACACCTTCATACACCCTTTGATTGTTTCTGCATATCTTTTTGGATATGTTTCTTGTTTTGTTGTTTTGGAGCTTGATCCCTTTTATGTCTGATTATATCCATGTCCAAACTTGTTATGATGAGGTTTTTGACTATTGAAAATGTCATTCAAAACTTTTGAGTTGTTTTACATATTTTTCTTGTGAAGATCCTTTCTTAATGTGACAATTTATGCTTCCAAATTTCCAATGATCATGTCTCTTCCTTCTAGCTGTTTTTTGAGTGCTTCTTCAATTCTTTTATATTCTTCAATTTAAACCTTCAAATTTGTGATCATTTGTTCTAGTTCTTGAGTGTCCTATTTCTTGTCTAGTTCTGCTTGTAGTTTCTTGTTTTTCTTCTTTTCTCTTCTGATAACTTCTATGGCACACAAAAATTCTTCTTGATAGTCAAATTCTGCCTCTTCATATTCTTCTTCAGAGTATTATTTATCAGAGTCTTCTATTGTAATTAATAGAAATCTTTCTATCTCACTGTCACTGACTTCATCTTCATATGATGACGAGATGTCTTCTTTGGTGCATAAGCTTTTCTTGAAAACTTTCTTTGTGGTTCTTTTGCCTTTACATGTTTGTTTTCTATTTGAGTAACCTTCATCATTTCTCTTTTTCTTATGAGTACATTTATTAGAAAAATGACCAATACCATCACAATTAAAACAAATCAAAGTAAGATTACCTCTAAACTTGTCGTTGGTTCCCTTGTTCAATCTTATGACAAAGTTGGCCACTTCTTCATCATCTTCCGAGACGACACTCTTGCTGCTATGTTCTTTTTCTTTTTTCTTTCCCTTTTGCTTTGACCTTTTGGATGCTTTGAAGGCTGCTTCTTTTATATCTGGATTTTCCTATTCAGTTCTCATTTCATATGTTGTGAAGATTCCAAGTAGTTCATCCGTGCTTATTGAGTTTAGATCTGATCTTTCTTCTAGTGTTGATATCTTAGGGTCAAATCTCATAGGAATAGATACTAGTACCTTTTGAACAATTACATATTATTTGATTTATTCTCCTAATCCCAAGATTGCATTTGTTGTTTCATCAACTCATAAAAAGTAATCTCTAATGTTCTCATCTTCCTTCATCTTTATTTGTTTGAACTGACCTCTGTAAGTTTGAAGCTTTGTTGCTTTGACTTTTGAATCTCCTTCATAAATATTTAGAATTTTGTCCCAAATCTCTTTAGCGGATTTACAATGTGCAAATTTGGTGAATATTGATTCTCCAAGACCATCCAAAAGTGCATTTGTGGCTTTGGAATTATTTTGACCGAGTTTCATAGCTTTGTCATTTGTCGGTGGAACTGTTGCTGCTGTGTATCCATCTACAATTGATTGCCAAATTTGAAATCCCTGTGCCTATATATATGTCTTCATCCTTATGCTCCAAAAGGAAAAGTTTTGTCCATCAAACTGTGGTATTCCATTTTTATACATGTTGTTTCTTTCCATGATCTACCTTTCAGTGGTTAAACTGATTTCTGAAGAAACCTGCTCTAATACCAATTGTTGGATTACTAAGAGGGGGGTGAATAAGTAATAGATAAATCTAATCCTTTTTAACCATATAATGCAAGTGTTATATTAGTGTAGCATTATAATCCATTATTTTCAGAGTAAATAAACAATTAACAAATGAAAAATCATACACATACATAGCACACCAGTGTTTTTATGTGGAAACCCAAAGAGAGAGAAAACCACCGAATGATGTTTCTTATATGTCTTGAAGAATTAAATTCATTGGAAGAAACAACTTCCTTTGTTTTCCAGCTGCAATTGGAAGGAGGCTCCAACCCCCTAGTTTCTCAGGCTACAACTTGAGGGAAGCTCCAACTCCTCAATTCTTTGGCTACAACCATAAGAAGGCTACAACCCCCTATGTTCTCCGTCTACAACCAGAAGGTGGCTACAACCACCTGTCCTTTCCCGGTCAAACCACCTTGATGTATAAGTAGAATGATGGAACCATTGTCACACTATCACTGTGAGATATACTGCTGTAAACCTGTACCAATAAAACGACACCAAACAACCTATACCAATAACCTGAACCATGTATCAACCACGCATTAACCTGTACCTCAGCCTGTAATCAACCTGTACCATAAACAAGTGCATCAACCATGAACCAAACTGTACCAAACAACCTATAATCAAATTGTATCGTAACCAATTGCATCAAGCATGCACCAACCTATACCTCAACCTGCAAACCTTCCTTAACTTTAACAACAAGAGACTATCATTTTCATCAAACTTTACTTTAGTCTCACATGACTAGTTTTGGATTAGTCAACAACCCTAACTTGAAATAATCATAAATATGTACCTGTAATGAATAAAGATATGAAAATAGTACATAATTTTGTTCATTGTGTTTTRTGCAATTCCTCCAGGTGTCACTACTTGGAACCTTTCAGAAAAGGAGTTATMGCAAAACTGGCATACCTTGTTGAATTCTGGCTTATTCTAGAGAGCATACTTGTAGAGCGTGCCCCACACGGAATATTTGTTGTATGGATCTGAAAATTTTACACAAAATTCTAAAGACTGTACTCTAACTAACACATTTGGTCTTACTGAATTTGGATCTGTTATGAAGAAGTTATGAATTTTTTACCTGAAACACATGTTTTAGACTAGTTTTAGGGCTAGCCACAAACCCTATTTTCCATGGAGTGTAACTCCAAAAATAAAACGACCCACAAGCTGAAATTCGTACCAAATATAATTGGATATGTTTCATCAAGGGACTCCCAATTTCATGGTCTGAATCATTCTAGAAAAACAATTATTGTGAAAATGGTGAGATGACGTGTAAATAACATACCTTAGAAAGCATCATCAAAAGAATTTATCCTCCCTTGAATTTCATCCTTCTTTACTTCACCTTCCCTTTGAAATTAGGCTTCGATATCCTTTGGTTACCTTAGTCACCTGTAGATATTCAATATGCTCAAGTGTGTTTAAAATGAGAGAGCCTTGCCTCTTATTTATACTTTCATGTAGCTTCCTTAGAAGCATCTTCTAGACCACTTTGTCCACATAGTTACCTATGTCCAACTTTGACCAATTTTCCACTTGTCCATTATCCAATAGCCACTTGAATAATTAACCCATTTTCCTCATTTTAGGGTTAGCCTTCTTATAACCACTTCCATAATTAGAAAGTTCTCCATTTACTTTATTATTTAAATATTCCTCATTGACTTTGTCACTTCACTTTATTATTTAAATAATTCTCTTTGACTTTGTCACTTCACTTTATTATTTAAATAATCCTCTTTGACTTTGCCACTTCACTTTATTATTTAAATAATTTCTTCTTTGCAAGCACTTTAAATTTTTGACCTTTTGGGGCTTCAAGCCAACATATGAGGGTCCTCCAAATTCGTAAGGCCATAACTCTCAAACCATGAGGAGTTATGTGACGTTCCACATACCACCAAAAATGACATGAAATGTACTATCCATCTAGAATAGACTTACCTATAAATATATCAAAACTCATACCATTATACATCAAAAAAACTTGGGTCCATTACACAAACCTTTGTGCGACCAGACTTTCTTCAAGGGTTGAGATCAATGAAAACCAACCCAATTAATCAACAACAAGTGGTGGAACTAGTTGTTATACTATGCACTTTGTTAAAGAGTATATATGGAGACACATATGGTAACATTAATATGTAATTATTGTTGAAATTATGGAATAAAGTTAACGTATAGTTATGATATGTCTCAGGTGGCGCACTATACAATTGATATGGTATCGAATCTATACAAAGGATATGTCATTGAATTTTAGATTGGATATGGTTTTATTTTAATGGTGGATGTTATGTTAATGGGTTGGCTCTTACATGGAATTGAATAGGGCCAGGTGAGGAAGCGACATGCATTACTCCATGTCACTCCAAACCTCCCTTGAGCCCATCACCCTAGAGCATAGTTGCATTGTTGCTCTGCTGGTTGTGGAAGATCCGCAATTTCTGAACTGGGAGGGGAAAACTCGACCAATTCGTCATTGAAGCGATTTTCTCACAGGTATGGCTCTTAGATTTCCATCCATGATGGACTGTCTGTATTATGAATCAAATGGTGGCTCAGGATTGCATGGGTTCTGTGTTTCCTTGAGTTTTTTTACTGAGTTTCAATATTGTGTTCTGGGTTCTCTGTGATTACTGTGAAATGTTGGCATTTGTAAGCGAAGTAATGGGTGTTATTGATTATAAAGTTTGTGCATTGGTTATTAACTCGATCAGATTGGTTTTTTATGATGATTCTCTCTGAAAAATGGTAACAATGGTGCAATGGGCTCTGAGTTTTTTGGTTCATGTATTTTAACCACCATTATGTGTATTAGTTGTTGTCAACTCTTTTTCCCTCTCGACCATTGTTATGATTCTTTATCCAAGTTTCAATGCAACAATCAATAGTGGTGTAGTTCTTTTGGATAAGCCTCGAGCTATTGTTTGATGACTCATTCTTCACTGTCATTTCACTGAAAGATTTCCATAGTCTAATCTTGGTTGGACCAAAATATTTAATAGAGGCCTGTGTATGTATCGAGTTGATACGAGTTGTGTCTTGGCATTCTTTTCACAAAGAGTTTTCACACCCTCCCTCTCATCTCTGCTATAATAATGATTGTTATGTTGTGTGGCCTCATTGTCAATTGTTTTCCAAATTTATCGACCTCCTGGGTGTTGGAAAGAGACATGGTATCTCTGTGTTTTCGAGTACCCTTCATTTTTAAATTAACCCTCTTCCTCTCCGCAAGATAAGTTTTAGAGGCATCTGTGTGTGCCTGGGTTGTTTAGCTTGAACTTCCTTATTTTCCACTCGGGCATTCTCTTATGGTCATGACAAGATGTTGGGGTTATAATTTGAAGGACTGTGGTATTTTTAAAGAGCATGGCTCTCTATTTTTTCAAGATTATGTTGTGGCCTATGGTTGTTTCTCGGTGGTAAATTCTTAACGATATAAAAGACCATGATATCTTTGTGTTTTTTAAAAACAAGAAAACTTCCATTGCCTCTCTGTATTTAATTTCTAAAGAGCCCGACTTGGAGTCTAACTTGCTTCTACCTTCCTCGGGCACCTTCTGGGGTTTGTCAAGATTTTGGATTTAATGATTGTGGAAATTTTAAAGGCACGAGCTCCCTCGCTTCAAAAACCATCTCTTGGTCGAATCTTTGTGTGTTCTCTCTGTGATGAATTCTTTTGAACATAAAAGAAAAGTATGGTTACCTACCACCCGAGAGCTTCCCTTCTAGTCGATTATGGTATTTATTACTGTGTTTAATCCTAGCATGATCATGATTGCATTTAAGTTAAGAAGGCACCTGTGTAAGTGATTATTTCACCAAGCACGATCATGATTCTGTCAAAGTTTAAAAGAGATAACTGTGTGGCAATATCGTTATGTTATCTTCATACATCATATGATTCTATGGGTCATTCATTTTAAAAGGAATTCTATATATATTGAGGCACACAAAGATCAAGCTCAGGGTCAAATGTTTTTTGGCTGATTGTTGTTGTAGATTCAAGACTATGTCAATTATATTGTCGAGACTTGTGTATATGATAGACTCATCAAATTTTCTTTGGTTCTGTTTAGATTTAAAAGGAACCTGTGTGTGTTTAAATCGGGCCTAATTTTGTTAGAGGACAATGACTGTTGATTGCTTATATTGGGTGTATTATTGTTTGATTGCCAAGGATGAATGTTGGACATAGATAACAGGGATCACTATGCTAATTTTGTTTATTTTAGAAAGAAGAGATCAATGTTAGCACATGAAATACTGTGGAATTGGAAAAATTTTCATAGTCATTATATAAATGCATAGATTGGTATAAATGGAAGATTTCTGGGAAATTAAATTGTTTTATTGAGACAACAAGCAGTTTGTATGCAATTGACGAACATTGAATGTTTTTGGTCCTGGAAGTAGATTCTTTTTGGATTGAATTTAAAATAGATTTATGATAGTTGATTGATTTAATGTATTTTATGAACAATATCCCTTATTTCCCTCTCATTTTCTCACTTTTTCGCTCATTATAAATCCCCTCACGATCCCCAATTCATTTTGCACGCCATGTTCACTAAAATTAAATTAAAACTCTATATGACAGTGATACAAAAAATGACATAGAGATAGATGGCGGCTGATATGTTTTGGTATTGTTGTACAGTTAGTTGTTTAATGAATTGTCTAGTGGTAATCGTGCTCTTAATCCCTGTCATGATATCACTTTTTCGCTCAATACAATCCCCTCAGAGATCCCATGAACCCTATTTCATCCCCCACTCATTTGAAAATTATTAAATAAATTTTATGGATTGGATTGCATGGGTTTGATGTTGATTGTTGAGCCAAACTTTGTTTCATATTAAGAGAATGTCATGTATGGTATGCTAAGAGCTACTTGCTAATAATTGTTGCATACAGGATGAGCTTCTTCAGCAGAGGAAGTCATGGTCGAAACAATAGGGGCAGAGGAAACTGGAACAGAGGGACTAGAAGGCCCAGATTCTCAATACATTTCAATGTTGATCCTCAAGAGTTAAACCAACTCTTTCAAGATGGATTTTTCAATTGGATTTGACAAGGGATATTCCGGCCTAGACCAAAGAGGCCTCTCTTACAGCCTAGCAAGATCCATTTGTAAAATTAATAAATACTTTTGATTGCAAAGTATTTGAGGTTGGGACCTGTTAGTAGGATAGGACCAATATTGTAAAGCAATTCACAGAGCTCCCTTAATCAAATTTCAGTAATACAAGTCAAGATTTTCAGGATTCATGTGGCATATCTATTTGGTGAAGTGTCTATTATGTAATATTTTTTCCTTGCTACATATTGGCTTCTTTCTGAATTATACAATAGAATATTAAGAGAAGAATTTGTTTTAAAGTACACTCTGTTTCTGGATTTGGATAATTTCTGTTTTTTCTACTAGAGGGTTAGTTTCATAACTCTTAAATGCTCTGATACAATCCTCTTTCCTTAGCTTTTATTTCATATCATTCAACAATTTCAAAGAATCCAACAAAGGTGCCTATCCTTCCCTGTGAGTTTTTCCTATAGAAACTCCCTTGATTGAACTAAGTTTCTTTGAATCCATTACCCAATCGCCTTCCCTTCCTATTCCAACCAACCAATTTAAAAACCAAACCATGTACTATCATAACTAGCCTAAAATTCTTAGTAAACAAAGCTAAATCTTATAGAGAGATCCCTCTCTGAGTCTAGGGGGGCTAGATCCTAGATTCCAAGTTGGTTTTGTAGTTACCTCTGTCAACTTCTTCCTCAGCCTGAGAAATTACAGAGTGATAACACATCCCATGGTAAGAGGGTACAGAGCACAATCTGCAAGGTACGCAGAGAACTTTCCGGTTGAGTACAAGGAGATTTTTCAGGCTAAGAATATTTTCCCCAAGAATGATTTGGGCAACCCGAACAACTTTGGAGAGGGGGCCCAACTAGCCACGTAGGCGGGTAAAAGGGAAATTGCAATAGAGATAAGTGTGACCCCATCTGGTGCTTTCCAGAATAAGGATAATATTTAGGATTTCCATAGAATGCCAATATGTTATATTGGTTTTGTATTGGGCACAATGCTCTAAGAGTGAAGTGTCAAGATAAGAATAGATTGATGTGATTGGTTTTGGATAGGGCACAATTTTCTAAGAGTGAAGTGTCGAGATACGCATAGATTGATATGATTGGTTTTGGATACGACAAAACTCTCTAAGAGCAAAGTGATGAGATAAACATAGAGTGATGTGATCCCATGGGTATTGTTGTCTATTACCACATAAAATTATCATGGTTTTTTTTTGCTAGAACTCAACACTTGCATCGAACATAGAATCAGAGCTATGATGCAAAACTATTTAGACCGATGCTTACATGCATGTTTTCTAGTGTTAAAAAATAGTACTAAAGAAGACCTGAATCTGGTGCTATATTGAAGAGTAAGTAAAGAGGCTCGGGGGTGAACAAAACAACTTCATATATCTTATCCCTTTACCATTCGTGATTTCCCTTATGTTTTATACCATACTTCCCTCTGAACATTGACATCTATTAAATTAGAGGTTATATATCATGACCTTCATCTGTTGCTTGCCAAGGTTAGGAGAGAATTGAGGGTTTACTTATGATGCTAGTTAGTTATATTAGTCTTGGACTAGGGAACAATGTGTGAATTATTGACTTGATGGGATAAACAATATTCATTGAATTGATGGGATAAACAAAGTGTTCAGTGAATTGATGGGATAAAGTATTATTAATTAAATATTTTAATATTTATTAATTAGAACAAATATTAATAAAATATTTTTAAGTTTTTATAATTTATTTTTGCATCTCGAAGAACACCTTATATACCAGATCATTTGTAAGAAACTTGAACTAAGGAATATGCGTTTGAGGGAGTGCGAAAGACACTAAGAGCTAGATCAAGGTAATGTGCAGTAAGAATTATTGTTAGGAGTCTATGAAAGTTTCATTATGGGTTGTTGATAATAACAATCATTTAGATGTGGTCATGGTTAAACATGCTTAAACATATCTAAATGTTGTAATCTTCACTTAGTTCTGGGACATAAGAGGGAAATAAATGGACCTAGGTGTGTATTAAATGGTATATTAAAGAATGTGCAGGAAATGAGCTTCACTAATGAACTGAGGTATCCTAAGGTGTAAGAGATTATGTCATAAGGAAATATGAGGTGTACACTTGGCATTCAAGGATCCCATCAAAGTTTGTAAATTAGTTAAGAGTCCAAATTCTCATGAATTGTATACATAAATTTGTACTTGTTTGTCCATAGTATGAAAATCTAATTAAACAAAATGTAAGGTTTCTTCCATTTCGTCTTCGTATATTGTAAGATGGGTGGCATCATGGCAACAATGTAACATTGGATTTACACCAGGTCAACATATTACCAATGCCTTATCCATAAAACCAATCCACCTTCACCCCTTGTCGTGGCTCTATTTACTGCTCAACTTCCCCTACCTTAACCTCAGCCTTTAGATGTCAAAGAATATGAAAAGATGTATGAATAGAAGGCTTGACATCAAGTTGACGTCAATTGTACTGTATCTTCTCTTATGGGATCAATTTATGTTGTCTTGCTCTTTAGACAACACAGTAAAGGTGAGGAAGGTATATTATATATATGGTTGTATCTTTCTGGAAGATAAACAAAAGTTTTTTAAACCTGATTGGAATTTTGTACCGCCTTAAATGAAGGTCTAGGATGCTACATCAAGTGGATCCCTTGAAGTGACTTATACTCATAATGAACAACATGTATGTTATCTATATCCTTAGTGCTTATAACGTTTGGAGACAATTTATAATCACTTTTTCACTTGTGGAAGGGTGTGTTTACTAAGTTGCACTACAATGTTGTATCTTTTAAGGTGAGGCCTCTATTTTATAATTTTTCTGCCAGGATACTGCACTGCGGCATGCTTTGTAGGTATATTTAGGATATGCAATCACAGATATGGGTAATGAGTCAATGGGTTTGGTGTCATTTTTTTCCTCTTTCTTTTTTTAAACCCGAAGTAGCTTCTGGATAATTTAATATGAAGTAGTTTTATTATACATGTTATAGTTCACTTCAACCCCTCTATCACAACTAGATTGAGAGCATACAGTTTGTGTTCCATCTCATATCCAAATTTTTCCAAATGGAGCCCATATTTTGTTACCATATCCTTCCCTCCTAGGATACACCCAGATATGTATCACATACATATTCTCCTTGGATAGGTATTTAATTCTTATGGATCGTAATCAATTTGTAAAATATTGTAATTTCGTAGTCAATCTGGACCATTCATTATAAGGTCGCAGATCTGACGGTAGAAGTTATTTTAGGTTTTTTTCCCTAGAAGGCAACCCTATTTTATGAGGGAATTGTATTTCAGTTGTGTATGTGTGTGATTATTGTATTCTGAGAGAGGATACTATGAGAGAAAGAAGAGTAAGTTACAACATGTAGGTTTTATCCCTTCATTTTTTTGGATAATAAAAAAGGAAGTACCTGGCAATTTCTCTGGTGGACGTAGCCCACAATTTGTGTTCTTTCTTTCCACATTTGTTTTATTTTATTTCTTTGCGATCTTGTTTTTCTAACAATTGGTATAAAAAAGAAAGGTAACTCGTAGGAAAAGAGGGTTCCTGGTTCGAGTGGGAGCAATGGCGAAAGATGGGAAGTTTAGGGTTGATAAATTTAACGGTCAAAACTATCAGTTATGGAAGATGCAGATGGAAGATTATTTATATTAGAAGGATTTTTTATGACGATTGGGCGGAATAGAAAATAATATGGCGGCCATGAAGGACGAGGAATGGGAGGTTCTTGATAGAAATTCACTAGGAACAATACGACTGAGCCTGGAAATATCGATGGCTTTCAATATTTCAAAAGAAAAGACAACAAAGGAATCAATGGATGCATTGGCTAAACTGTATGAAAAAACCTTGGAATCCAATAAGGTATTTCTAATGAAGCGATTATTTAATATGAAGATGTCGGAAGGCGGGTCTTTTTCAGATCATTTAAATTAATTTAATACAGTTACTAATCAACTAAGTTATGTAAAAGTGGATTTTGATGATGAGGTTAGGGCTCTTCTAATCTTGTGCTCATTGCCAGAAAGATGGAATGGCTTGGTCATGGCTATATGTAACTTTGTCTATAGTTCAAACACTCTAAAATTTGATGATGTTGTTGGTGTTATCCTTAGCGAGGAAATGTAGCGGAAAAACACAGGTGAGACATCACGTAATGTGTTGACTGTGGAGAATAGGGAAAGACAAAATGATAGAGGAAAGGGCTCGGGGAATCGTGGGAATTATAGGAAGAGAATATCCAAATCCAATCTGGGAAAGATAGAGTGATGGAATTGTGGGAAGAAAGGACATCTGAAGAAATATTGCAGAGCTCCACAGAAACAAAGAGATGGATAACATGAGAAAAATCAGGAAGCAAACGTAACATGTGATGTGTTACATGTTACTTTGATTCTTTCCATAGATAGTATTTATGAGTCCTGGGTAGTAGATTTGGGGGATTCATTTCAAGCCACACCCCATAGGAAACATTTTATAGATTATGTTCAAGGTGATTTTGGACAGGTTCATTTGTGTTGGGTATGTGTTATATTCTTTGCACGACGAGTAGTGTCGCATTTTTGCCTTGAGAAACGTGTCACATTTTTGCCTCGTTTTTCATTTTGTCTCGATTTTCATGTCCATTGTTGGGAGGTTTTTCAGCACATGGTTTTTATCAATGGATTTCTATTTCCAGTTAAGGAATTAGGCTGTTGACTAATCCAGGGCATTGGGTTAGGGTTTTGGATGTCATTGGCTCCTATATGTATATTGTATTGTAAACAATGTATCACTATGAATGAATATATAATATGTTGGTTTTCCTGGTTTTGGGTTTCCAGGGGAAAAATATCTGTGTAATGTTTGTATTTTCCATTGTATCTTTTCTTTTCTTTTACTGAAAATCTGTTTGTAGTAAATATTGTACAAGGTTAAAATCTACAATTTGGGTGATGATGCACCATGCAAAATTGTTGGAATGGGTAAGGTACAAATAAAGTAAAAGAATGGAAACCAATGGTTGTTTAAAGAGATAAGACATGTTCTAGATATAAGGAAAAATCTAATTTCAACAGGGAAATTGGAAACTGAAGGATGTATATCCATATTTACAGATAAGGCATGGAAGATCACCAAAGGATCATTGGTGATAAAAAAAATGAGAGAAGGTAGGTACATTGTATTTATGTACTGGTAATATTGATTCTTCTATTTCTTTAGCTTATACAAGAGTGGATACAACACTTTGGCATCATAGGCTTAGACACATGAGTGAGAATGGGATGCAAATACTTCACAAAAGTAATTTGTTGTCAGATCTTAAACATATTGATTTGGATTTATGTGAGCATTGTGTTTATGGAAAACAAAAGAGAGTCAGATTTCTCAAAGTCGGAAAAGAAAAGAAGAGTGGAAGGTTAGAGCTTGTGCATGCAAATGTATGGGGACCAACTCAAGTATGGGGACCAACTCATTATTATGTTACTTTTATTGATGATGCAACTAGAAAAACTTGGGTCTATTGCATTCGACAAAAATCTGATGTGTTTGACACTTTTAAGAAATGGAAAGATTTGGTTGAGAATGAGATAGGAAAAAGGTTGAAGTGTCTAAGATCAGACAATGGAGGTGAATATTGTAGCAAGGAGTTTGATGATTATTTTTCATACCATGGGATTCGTAGAGAGAAGATAGTTCTAGGAACACCACAAGAAAATGATGTGTCAGAAAGGATAAACAGGACAATAATGGAGAGTGCAAGAGTATGAGATTGCATGTTGGGTTGCCCTTAAAGTTCTGGGAAGATGTTGTAGATATTGTTGTTTACTTAATAAACAAAGGATCTTCAAGCTCTTTGGATGGTGGCATTCCATGTTGGACAACTGAGAGGGGGGGGGGGTGAATCAATTGTTACCGTGCTTAAACAATTATGCTTCTTTTAACTTCTTTACAAGGCACTCAATGATGATCATAATAATGCTGAGAAATAAGCAATGGCACATTCATCATCAGTCACATATATGAGATACACAGAGACAAATATTTTCCGAGGAAACCCGTAAAGGGTAAAAAACCTCTTCTTCTTTGTATGACAAGTATTATTTACATTCTTTACATTATCATACATATGAGCACCAACTCATTGTAAGGCTACAATATCTGTTTTTGCAAGCTACAACTTGTTGAGAGCACCAACTCTCTGTTTTCTCTAGCACCCACTAGAAGGAAGCACCAACTACCTGGTTTCTCTAGCACCAACTAGAAGGAAGCACCAACTCCCTGGTTTCTCTAGCACCAACTAGAGGGAAGCTACAACTCCCTGTGTTCAAGCAACCACTTGAACCTCTGAGGACCCCAATCCTCCCTACCACCCTGATTTATGAATATCAATTACTGAGACTTATTACAGTGATATAGTGTTCAACAACAACTTACCAGTCTCATCACCATTCTGCAAGATTTCGTTGCTCAGTCTTCCTCACTATATTCCTGCACGCATCCATTACACTTTTATGTTCAGTTGGTGCCCTCCACCTCCTTCTTCCCACAAGCATCACTCTTAATAGCAACAACCCAATCTCTTCTTCTTTCCCATTCTTATACTCCCTGTGCATCTTGAGCATCCTCTGCATGTCGAGTGCTCTGCCTGTTCATTATGGCAATGCTTCAGCTTCTCTATTGGTTCATGCCATATGTTCATCATCACTGGGTGTCATAATAAAATTCCTTCGCCTCACCATCAGTTGAGATTCTTCATCTTCTGTTACAGTCGAGCTCAACTATTCTGTTGCAGTTACAGGTTCCAACGCTCATCCAACTATCAATTGCCTCCACGAACAATCTTTGTTCTACTGGTTGATCCCTTGAGACTCTTCACCTTCTCTTTCAATCACCCTGAAGTGTCTTCGAGTCCTCTAGTAGAAACCATTAGTGGTTTCTAGCGGTTACTCTGAGACGTGCAATAGTAGCCCTCCGATCTTCTTCAGTTTCATCTGCACTGTTGGATTAACTTCTCTAACTTTTGCGTTCATTTTTGCATTTTGCATTTTTGTATTTCAGGATCCCCGGGGTATAGATTTGTTACACTCCATGTCCTAATCCCCGAAAATCTGAAAAGGAGCTTATTTGTACTAGCTCCTTCCCCCACGTGGCCAAAGTCAGTGACCAACGGCTAGTTCGAAATTGCATATCGCAATTTCGCATTTTGGGACTTCGACGTCCCTGTGGTGAAGTGTTCTTGACACCTCCAAGTTCCGGTATTTGAAACTCCAAAATGGAGTCGGATCAATGGTTCACACTCCTGACGATTCGACGGTCCAGATCTCTTCGCGATTTCGACATTCTTATGATAAAAAAAAAATCTCGAGCCTTGACCCCTCCATTTCCCGATATCCGATACTCAAAAATAAATTTGGATCAATGGTCTAGATCAAACCTTGAATATACGACTGAGAATGTTTCGTGATTTCGCATATCGCGAATTCGAGAGGTTAGGGAAACCCCATTCCTTTGACTCTCTAGTCAGCGAAATGACGATCTTTCACCACGTGTCCCATGGACCCAACGGTCCCGATTTTGTCATGATTTCGACACTTCACATGCCTTCTTTATGCCGGTCAATGGTCCACAACCATTGGTGATCGGACAACTCACATAACCCACTGAGATGGACGGTTGATGAGATTTCAACGTTTTGATTTTCGACGAATCGACATTTTGCGATTTCGGGATTCGTGATTTCAGGACTCCTGAGATGAAGAGTCTTCACTCTTGATTCCTCCAACTCCTGGTAACCGAAATTCCAGTGTGATGTAAACCTGCTGACATCACACGTGGATTGACATGTGTCGAAAAGATGCCACGTGGCACTCTGATTCATGACTTACAAGTGCCTGAAATGTTGAATCAGCTTGACACTTGTCATTGCCTGATTGTGCCACATGTCCTTAGATGACGTGGTTTGCTGAAATGGTTTGTCACATTCACCTCCTGGATCTGACGACCAAAATCACACCCTAATCCAACGGCTTAGCTCATTTCTCCATTTCGCATTTCGTGTTTTCGGGACTCCTAATGACGAGAGTCTGTGACATCTCTATCTCCTCGTATCCGAAATCCCGGTATCCATTACTTCGAGTAATGCGTCTGTTTCGGGTTTTTGGGATTTCTAATTTCACGTTTTCAGGACTCCTGATGACGAGAGTCTGTGACATATCTATCTCTCGATATCTGAAATCCCTGTATCCATTACTTCGAGTAATGCATCTGTTTCAGGTTTTCAGGATTTCGCATTTCGGCATTTTGGGAATCTTGATGTTGAGAGTCTTTGACTTCTCCATCTCCCAGTATCCAAAATCCCGGTATCCATTACTTCGAGTATTGTGTCTGTTTCGGGTTTTCGGGATTTCACATTTCGGCATTTTGGGACTCCTGTGTTGGAGAGTTTTGACTCTTGACTTCTCCATCTCCCGGTAACCGAAACTCTGAAATGGAGTCTTTGTTAAGGTGCCTGTTTCAGATTTTTTGGGCTTGCACATTTCACCTTGCTCGTTAAAGAGCGTGCAAATTTTCCTGGATCCAACGTCGGTCATACCACGGGCTTAGATCTGACGTTCATCGGAAAATCTCAATGAGATCCATCACTGCATACTCTGAACTTGTCGAGCTAGCTCTGCATCATCTTCCCAAAAGACTTATGGTGCCTGCCTAGCACATCCTTCCTGTACTCAAGTCATCATTTTTGTTGTACTTTCCATCAATGAAAAGCATGTATTGTCTGTAAAACATGCCAACAATATCCCCCTTTGGCATTGATGGCAACAAAGGCACCCCTGTTCTTTTCTCCCTCTTTGACATCAATGTCAAAGAAAAATATGCTCCCCCTGAGCTGTTGCATTAATTTTAGGAGGTATCATATATGCAACCAATACAGGACTCCCCCTAATAGGATGGACTCTCTTAGATGTGAGACGAGATGAAACCCAACTTTTGTCTGAGATATTCAAATGGTGTCTTGGCTAGGGGTTTAGTAAAGATGTCTGGAATTTGTTCTGTGGTGGGAATGTAATGGACTTGAACAATCTTATTGGTGACATGCTCTCTCAGAAAATGATATTTTACGGGAATATGCTTGGTCTTGGAGTGAAATACATGATTTTTAGACACACTGATGGCACTAGTGTTATCACAATGAATTGGGATCGGTGCAGTGTAGTTTACCTCCAAGTCTGCAAGTGTCTGAATCATCCATAATACTTGAGTGCAACAGGTAGCAACAACAATGTACTCTGCCTCTGTGGTTGATAAAGAAATGGAACCTTGCTTTTTACTAAGCCATGCTACTAAAGAATCACCCAGGAAGAATGCTCCTCCACTGGTGCTTTTTCTCTCATCAACACAGTTTGCCCAATCTGCATCTGAATAAGCGGTTAACTGAAAATTCTGATTTCTGGGATGCCACAGACCATAAGTCATTGTTTCTTTTAAATACCTAAATATCCTTTTGACATCGTGCAAATGACTCTGTTTAGGTGCAGCCTGATATCTTCCTACCATTCCTACAACATGCATTATGTCTGGGCGAGATGCTGTGATGTATAGTAGGCTACCAATCATTGATCTATATGAGCTTTGATCAACATCAGGTGAGTCATCATCCTTGCTTAATTTACATCCAGTAACCATAGGTGTACCCACAGGTTTAGAATCTTCCATTTGAAACCTTTTCAACATTTCTCTTAGATATTTTTCTTGAGAAATGAACATCCCTTCAGTCCTCTGAGTGATTTGCAAACCAAGAAAAAATGACAGTTCTCCTATCATAGACATTTCAAACTCAGACTCCATGGTAGAAGGAAACCATTGTACCAATGGATCCTTATTACATCCGAAGATGATGTCATCTACATAGACCAATACGACGAACAAATCATTATCCTCTGTTTTAATATACAGATTGTTGTTCGTTGTTCCTCTCTTGAATCCTTTTTCTTTGAGATATGTATCTAGTCTGTGATACCAGGATCGAGGGGCTTGTTTTAACCCATATAAAGCTTTCTTCATCTTGCATACTAAGTCAGGATTATCAGACAATTTGAAACGCTCTGGTTGTTCCATATAAACTTCTTCACTTAAATCTCCATTTAGAAAAGCTGACTTGACATCCATTTGATAGACTTTAAATCTTTTGTGACAAGCATAGGCAAGAAACATTCTGATAGCTTCTAATATTGCTATGGGCACAAATGTTTCATCATAATTCAGTCCTTCTATCTGAGCATATCCTTTATAGACTAGCCTTTCTTTGTTCCTGACAACTTGTCCTTGCTCATTCAATTTATTCTTAAAGATCCATTTGGAGCCAATGACGTTTTTACCTTCAGGTCTATGAACCATCTCCCACGTATTGTTTTTCTCAATTTGATCAAGTTCATCATTCATTGCTTTAACCCAGTGGTCATCTTTGATGGCTTCATTGAAATTCTTTGGTTCCAGCATGGATATGAAAGCTATATGAGATTGTTCGGTGGTTTTGATTAGCTTTCTCCTGGTTTGTACACCTTTGTCTTTTTCTCCAATTATCTGACTTGCAGGATGATTCTGGAGGAGGAATTTGAAGTTGACTACTGATTTGAGTCTCTCTGAGTGTCTGTGTCTTCATATGATTCAGAGTCTTCTTTTTCTGATTCTTGGACCTGTTCATCTTCAGCTTTAGCTGTGTCTTCTGTAGAAGACTCATTCCTGTACATCTCTCTGGCTGGGATTCCTTCATCAAATTTTACATCAATACAGTCAACCATTTTATGCAGCCTCTTATTATAGCATCTATCTCCTTTACTATTTTTAGCATACCCTAAGAAGATACCTTCATCAGCCCTGTCATCATATTTGCCGAGGTTCTCATCATTATTCTTTATGTAGCATTTACTCCCAAAGACTTTGAAGTGTTTAATTGAAGCAGGTCTCCCAAACCACAGTTCATAAGGTGTCTTGTCACTTTGTGGTCTGAGGCGAGCTTTGTTAAGAACATGAACTGTTGTGTGTATTGCTTCCACCTAGTAGGTTTGGCCAATGTTCTTCCCATTCATCATTGACCTGGCCACTTCCTGCACTATTCTGTTTTGCCTCTCAGCAACTCCATTTTGTTGTGGAGTTCTTGGGATTGTGTATTCTCTCTTGATCCAATGCTCGTCGTAGAATTCCTTGAAGTCTCTTGACATAAAATCTCCTCCCCGGTCTGATCTTACTACCTTTAATCTCTTTCTTGTTTGAGTCTCAGTTAAAGCCTTAAATATTTTAAACTTCTCAAATGCTTCAGCCTTTTCCTTGAGAAAGACAACCTAGGTAAGTCTGGAGTAATCATCAATAATCAACATGAAATAGTTTTCTTTCCCTGTGCCTTCCTGTCTTGATGGTCCACATAAATCCATATGAACTAGTTGGAGTGGTTTCTCTATTGAAGTAAAGCTCTTGGACTTAAACTGTGTTTTGTTTTGCTTCCCTACTTGACAGGGTTTACACATTGAATCTTGGGGTTTTGATATTCTCGAAAGATATTTTACTGCCTCGAGGTTTTTGAGTTTGATTAAGTAGTCAAAGTTTAGATGTCCAAGTCTCCTATGCCATAACCATCTTTCATCATGTTTTCTTAGATGACATTCTTCTCTATTTTCTTTTAGCACATATACATTATTTTCTATCCTTATGCCTTTGGCCACCACTTGTCCTGAGTTTACAAACTTTATCTTGCAGTCCTTGGATGTGAACAACACTTCGCATCCTCTGTCACACATTTGAATTACACTGAGAAGATTATGTTTCAGCCTATCCACAAGTAAAACATCTTGGGATTTTCCTTTTCCATTACTTAAGCTCACCATCCCTTTGCCCATTATTTTCCCTGGAGCATCATTTCCAAAGGTTACATTTCCTGATTTTCTTTCACTTAGAGATAGAAACTTGACTTTGTCTCCCGTCATGTGTTTGGAGCATCCACTGTCTATATACCAAGGGTTCATTTTTCTTTGAGCGGACAATACTAATCCACACTTGTCACTTTCCTTCTTCTTCCAAAACTTGACATTTTTCGTAGGGGATTTCAAATTTGGTTCATAGTTCCTTAACTGACAGTCAATAGATTTATGTCCAAAGTTATGACAAGTGTAACATTCAATCTCATTATTCAATAGGTCAAACTTATTGTTGCAGTGTTGTCTACTTATTGACTGTTGATTATTTCTTGGCCTCCTTAGTTGTATGTGTCTAGACTTAATTTGGCAGTTTGCAGTCTATGAAGGATTGCTACTTGACTATATCATTCTTTGTTGTGGGAAGCATTTATTCCTTTGAAATCTTAATTGCTCATGTCTAAATCTTAAGGAACAATTTACAGTTTTGTGGCCAAAGTTAGAACAGTAGAAACGATAGCCATGGAAAAATTATTTGTACTTGGGAAATTGTTGTCTTCTTTGTGCAAATCGATTTCTTCCAGGCCGATGACATATTTAAGTAGTGAGTGCATTACTTATTTGTTCTACAGATTCCGTTCTGGCATATTTTACCTTACTCGTCCTGGACGACTGATTGTCTTCTTTTATTCCTGCAGGTTCATTGTTGTTATTGGTTGTACCTTTGACAAACTTGATGGGTTCTTCGTTTCTTGGCTTGCCACTACTTGATCCCTCTTCATAACCCAAACCAGTTTTCAACTTTGGATTCCTTTGTTGATTCAGGATGGTGGCTAATCCTTTTGAGGCTTTGATACTTRACAGATTCTGATTATACAAGGCTTGAAACTTCTCCATCTATTTCCTAGTTTTCACTACTTCTTCTTCAAGTGCTTCACATCTTGCCTTCTTTTTTGATAACTTTCGTTTCAGAATGTCTTCGATTTTCTTTGCCTTTTCTAATTCTACTTTTAGTAGGACAAGGTCTTCATCATCTTTTTTACTATCTTTATCGATCTGTATCAACAATTGTCTTTTCTTTCTGTTCTTGATTCTTAGTCTGTCAATATCTTCCAGTGCACTGATCAGTTCTCCTTCCATGTCAACCACAACTTCTTCTTCATTAACAATACTCCCTGTGTTGTTATTATCATAATCCTCTTTGGCCATAAGTATGAAGTCATTTAGTTTATCTTCAATTGAGGAGTCTTTTTCTTCATCATCTGAAGGATCATCATCATTGTTTACACACAAACTTTTCTTCTTAAATTTTTTCTCTTTAATCAAATTTCTGTGTTTGTACTTCTCCTCATCATCACATGCCTGATCCTTTCCTTTGTGGGGACATTTATTTGAAAAATGACCTATCCTACCACAGTTGAAACATTTGAAAGGCAGTTTACCTTTGTATTTTCCTAATCCCTTCTTCAGTCTCTTCACAATTTTTTCTTCAATTTCATCGGGCTCAGAATCCTCATTCTTGTCTGCTTTAAATGATGCTTCTCTAGAGGTGGGTTTATATTTAACTATTATCATTTCATATGCAGTCAATGTTCCTAGAATTTGATCAAACTCCAAGGTTTTTAGATCATTAAGTTCTTCTATAGCAGAGACCTTCGGATTGAACCTATCTAGGAGAGATCTCAAGATTTTCTGAACCAAAGAAGGTTCCTCAATTGTTTCACCAAGTGCCTTCATTGCATTTTTTTTTCTTCTACTCTCAGAAAGTATTTTCCAACAGTTTCATATTCCTTCATCTTCAGCTGTTCAAACTGTATTCTGTAGGTTTGAAGCTTTGCATCCTTTGCCTTTTCATTACCTTCATAACTGCTAATGAGTTTGTCCCACATTTCTTTGGCAGTTCCTAGATGCATAACTTTTATGAATTCTGCTTTTGCAAGCCCACTCAAGATAACATTCATAGCCTTAGAGTTGAAGCTAAATTCTAGTTTTTCATCCTTATTAGCTAGTACAACTGGCTTCACATAACCAATATCTACCACATCCCAAACATCTGCACCTAAAACCATTATGTAGGTTCTCATTCTAACTTTCCAGAAGGAAAAGTTTGTTCCATTGAATAGAGGGGCCTTATTGGTTGAATTTCCTTCATGGCTTGACATGTTTAAGCTCTAGGATCTACTTTTAGATAAAAGGGGTCGACTCTGATACCAATTGTTGGACAACTAAGAGGGGGGGGTGAATCGATTGTTACCGTGCTTAAACAATTGTGCTTCTTTTAACTTCTTTACAAAGCACTCAATGATGATCATAATAATGCTGAGAAATAAGCAATGGCACATTCAGCATCAGTCACATATATGAGATACACAGAGACAGATATTTTCCAAGGAAACCCATAAAGGGTAAAAAACCTCTTCTTCTTTGTATGACAAGTATTATTTACATTCTTTACATTATCATACATATGAGAACCAACTCATTGTGAGGCCACAACCTCTGTTTTTGCAAGTTGCAACTTGTTGAGAGCACCAAATCTCAGTTTTCTCTAGCACCCACTAGAAGGAAGCACCAACTACCTGGTTTCTCTAGCACCAACTCCCTGGTTTCTCTAGCACCAACTAGAGGGAAGCTACAACTCCCTGTGTTCAAGAACCCACTTGAACCTCTGAGGACACCATTCCTCCCTAGCACCTCCCTACCACCTTGATTTATGAATATCAATTACTGAGACTTATTACAGTGATATAGTGTTCAACAACAGCTTACCAATCTCATCACTGTTATGCAAGATTTCACTGCTCACTCTTCCTCATTGTATTCCTCACTGTCTTCCTGCACGCATCCATTACACTTTTCTGTTCAGCTGGTGCTCTCCCCCTCCTTCTTCCCACAAGAATCACTCTTAATAGCAACAAACCAATCCCTTCTTCTTTCCCATTCTTATACTCCCCGTGCATCTTGTGCATCCTTTGCATGTCGAGTGCTCTGCCTATTCATTATGGCAATTCTTCAGTTTCTCTGTTGGTTCATGCCATCTGTCCATCATCACTGGGTGTCATAATCAAATTCATTCACCTCACCATCAGTTGAGATTCTTCATCTTCTGTTACAATCGAGCTCAACTATTCTGTTGTAGTTACAGGCTCCAATGCTCATCCAACTGTCAATTGCCTCCATGAACAGTCTTTGTTCTACTAGTCGATCCCTTGAGACTCTTCACCTTCTCTTTCAATCACCCCGAAGTGTCTTTGAGTCCTCTAGTAGAAAACATCAGTGGTTTCTAGCGGTTACTCTGAGACGTGCAATAGTAGCCCTCCGATATTCTTCAGTTTCATATGCACCATTGGATTAACTTCTCTAACTTTTGTGTTCATTTCGACATTTCGCATTTTGGTATTTTGGGATCCCCGGGGTATGGATTTGTTACAATCCATGTCCTGATCCTCAAAACTTCGAAAAGGAGCTTGTTTGTACTAGCTCCTTCCCCCACATGACCAAAGGCGGTGACCAACGACCAGTTCGAAACTGTATATCACAATTTCACATTTCGGGACTTTGGCGTCCCTGTGGTGAAGTGTTCTTGAAACCTCCAAGTTATGGTATCTGAAACTCCGAAATGGAGTCGGATCAATGGTTCACACTCCTGACGATTTGACGGTCCAGATATCTTCGCGATTTCACATATCGCGATTTCGACATTCTTATGATGAAAAAAAAAATATCAAGCCTTGACCCCTCCATTTCTCGATATCCGATACTCAAAAAGAAATTTGGATCAATGGTCTAGATCAAACCTTGAATAGACGGTTGAGAATGTTTCACGATTTCGCATATCACGAATTCGAGAGGTTAGGGAAACCCCGTTCCTTTGACTCTGTAGTCAACGAAATGACGATCTTTCGCCACGTGTCCCATGGACCGAATGGTCCCGATTTTGTCATGATTTCGATACTTCACAGGCCTTATTTATGCCGATCAACTGTCCATAATGCTTGGTGATAAGAGGACTCACATAACCCACTGAGATGGACGGTTGAAGGGATTTCGACGTTTTTCTTTTCGGCGAATCGAAATTTCGCGATTTCGGGATTCATGATTTCAAGACTCCTGAGATGAAGATTCTTCGCTCTTGATTCCTCCAACTCCCAGTAACCAAAATCCCAGTGTGATGTAAACCTGCTGATGTCACACATGGCACTCTGATTTGTGACTTACAAGTGCTTGAAATGTTGAATCATCTTGAAACTTGTCATTGCCTGATTGTGCCATATTTCCTTAGTTGATGTGGTTTGCTGACGTGGTTTGTCACATTCACCTTCTGGATCTGATGACCCAGATCACACCCTGATCCAACGACTTAGATCATTTCTCCATTTCGCATTTCGCATTTTTGGGACTCCTGATGACGAGAGTCCGTGACATCTCTATCTCTCGGTATCCGAAATCCCGGTATCCATTACTTCGAGTAATGCGTCTGTTTTGGGTTTTCAGGATTTTGCATTTCATGTTTTCGGGACTCCTGATGACAAGAGTCTGTGACATCTCTATCTCCCAGTATCCGAAATCCCGATATCCATTACTTCGAGTAATGCATCTGTTTCGGGTTTTCGGGACTCCTGATGTTGAGAGTCTTTGACTACTCCATCTCCCGGTATCTGAAATCCCGGTATCCATTACTTTGAGTATTGCATCTGTTTCGGGTTTTTGGGATTTCAAATTTAGGTATTTCGGGACTCCTATGTTGGAGAGTTTCGACTCTTGACTTCTCCATCTCCTGGTAACCGAAACTCCAAAATGAAGTCTTTGTTGAGGTGCATGTTTCGGATTTTTCGGGGTTGCGCATTTAACCTTACTCGTTAAAGAGCGTGCAGATTTTTCTAGATCCAACGCCGGTCGGACAACGGGCTCAGATCTAACATTCATCGGGAAATCTCAATGATATCCATCACTGCATACTCTGAACTTGTCGAGCTAGCTCTGCATCGTCTTCCCAAAAGACTTATGGTGCCCGCCTGGCACATCCTTCCTGTACTCAAGTCATCATCGTTGTTGTACTTGCCATCAATGACAAGCATGTATTGTCTGTAAAACATGCCAACATTCCATAGGATGCATGGGCAGTAAAAAGATAATCTATTTATTTTTGAAGACTTTCGGTTGTGAAGCATTTGTCCATATTGATAAAAAAAATAGAAAAAAGCTTGAGGCAAAATCCAAGAAGTGTACCTTTATTGGATACAATGTTAACGATTTTGGTTGTCACTTATGAGATTATGAAAATCACAAAGTCGTTAGGAGTCGAGATGTCATATTCAATGAGATGGTCATGTACAAAGATCAATTGCAAGGAAATAAAAAGGAAAAAGAAAAACCAAAATACACACTGCTTGATGAGATCATCGAAAAAGAAACTCCAAAGGTACTAGAAAATCAAAATGTACAAAAATAGGAGCAGGAGGCACCTCAAACTCTTGCAAGTGTCATTAGAAGATCTACCAGGTTAAGTAGACCCCCTGAACAATACTCTCCTTCATTGTATTATTTATTGTTGACTAATTATGGTGAACCAACATGTTATGAAGAGGCAATGCAGGTAGACACTAAAAAGAAGTGGGAGCAAGACATGTAAGAGGAAATGGATTCCTTGGTAAATAACTAGACTTGGGACTTGGTTCAATTGTTTGTAGGAAAAAGAGAATTTCATAATAAATGGGTTTACCGGTTGAAGGAAGAAGATGGAGGAAAAAAGTGACACAAGGCTAGACTTGTTGTAAAGGGGTTTGAACAAAAGAAAGGTATAGATTTTGATGAAATTTTTTCCCCTATTGTTAATATTACTTCAATTAGGACTATCTTAAGTCTTGTGGCAGTAGAATATTTTCATCTCGAATAGTTAGATGTAAAAACAACTTTTCTCCATGGGGATTTGGAGGAAGATATTTATATGCAGCAGACATGGGGGTATGAGGTCAAAGGGAAGGAGAATTTGGTATGCAGGTTGAAGAAGAGCTTGTATGGCCTAAAGCAAGCTCCAAGGCAGTGGTATTTAAAGTTTGATAGGTTTATGACAGAACAAGGTTATAGTAGATGTCATTCTGATCACTGTGTTTATTTTAAAAGGATAGAAAATGGAAGCTATATTATCTTGCTATTGTATGTAGATGACATGCTTGTTGTAGGGTCTAATATGTAGGATATAAATGTGCTCAAGAAGAATTTAGCTAATTCATTTGTTATAAAGGATTTGGATGCTGCAAAGAAAATCTTTGGTATGAGAATAAAAAGAGACAAGAAAAATCGCAAATTGACATTGTCTCAGGGTGAGTACATAGAGAAGGTGTTAGAGAGGTTTAGAATGTAGAATGAAAAACCAGTTAGTACACCTTTGGCCAACCATTTCAAATTAACTAAGGAAACGTGTCCTAAGACACAGGAGGAGATAAAATACATGTCCAGGGTCACTTATTTATCAGTAGTTGAAAGCTTGATGTATGCGATGGTTTGCACAAGACCAAATATTGCACATGCAGTGGGATTTGTGAACAAGTATATGAACAATCTAGGTAAAGAACATTGGGAGGTAGTAAATTAGATTCTTAGGTATTTGAGAGGTACTTATACTCATGCATTATGTTTTGGAGGTTCAAACATTTTTCTATAGGGAAATGTTGATTAAGATATGGTAGGTTATAAATATAGAAGGAGGAGCACCACAAGGTATGTTTTTATTGTAGGTGGAACAAAAATAAGTTGGATTTCAAAACTACAAAAGGTTGTTGCAATTTCAACAACAAAAGCAAAGTATGTTGCTGCTATAGAGGCTAGTAAGGAAATGATTTGGTTACAGAGGTTTATGGATGAATTGGGAAGGAAGCAAGAGAATAGTAGGTTGTACCGTGTGTTATCACTCTGTAATTTCTCAGGATGAAGAAGTAGTTGACTGAGTTAACTACAAAACCACTTTGGAGTCTAGGATCTATCCCTACTAGACTTAGAGAGGGGTCTCTCTATAAGATTTAGATTTGTTTGCTAGAAATTTTAGGCTACTTATGACAGTGCAAGGTTTGTTTTTTTTGAATCATTGGTTGGGATAGAGAAGATAGGCCATTGGGAAAATGGAGTCAAAGAGGTTGTGTTCAATCAATACAGGTTCTATAGGAAACATTATAGGGAAGGATAGGCACTTTTTTGGATTCTTAATATTGTTGAGTGATGTGAAAGGAAAGTTGAGAAGATAGGATTGTACCAGAGCAATCAAGAATTATAGGACTAACCTTCTAGTAGAAAACATGGAAATTATTCACAGATAGAGGCAGAGTGTACATTAAAACAAATTATGCTCCTAATCTTCTGCTGAATAATTCAGAAGTTATGGATAATAGTTTAAAAATAGTGAAAACACATATACAAATATAGATGCATTTCACCAACATAAGTGACACGAGAATCCTGTAATTACAATTGTATTCCTAAAAATTGATTAAAGGAGGCTCTGTGAGCTACTGTACAATATTGATCCTATCCTACGTACAGGTCCTAACCCATAATACTTCGAAATGGGAAGTATTTATAAGTTGTTTACAAAGGATCCTATCATAAATGGGCATGATTTATTTTAAGAAAAATCTAAACTAACTATTACAATTATAGAAAATCAGAAAGATTTCTACCACAGAATCTGGATAGGTTATAATAAATTTCGAGCCATTGAGGCTGCTTTGTGGGATCTGTTGTTGATCAGTGCCTTCAATTTATGCTCTTTTCCATCTGTCCTTTTGACTCTTTGCCCCCGAAATTCTAAAAAATAGAGTCTAAAGGGGTGTTATAATCTCACAATATAAGATAGTTATGTAAAATCTGGGGGAGGTTTTTATATATCAACTTGTTCTGAGTAAAAACCTCTCTTGGTTTTATGAAATTCCTCTCCATCTGTCCGGGATTTGCGTTTGAAAAAGATGACTAAAACAAGCAACAAATAAATCCTAAAAATAGGCTCCAAAGATGCTCTCAATTATCCCAATATGTGACACCTATAGAAAAATTGAAAGAGGTTATTTTTCCTTGGTTCGTGTTGAGAAAAAACCTCTTTTGGTTTCTCAAAATTCACCATGTTTATCCTGGAAATATCCTCGAAAGATGACTGGTCAAAAAGCGTTTTGGGAGGATGACACTTGTTACGTATAGGATGACGTGGGGACAAGTGTCAAATAGGGATATGGGATGAGTGGATGCGGGAGTGTAAGCGATAGGGGTAGGTGGATATTTTTATGGTATCAGGAATGAGGGGACAGGTGGTGTGTGGTGAGAGGGGGAAGTAGATATGGGAGGTGAGGTGTAGGAAGAGTAGTCAAAGAGGTGGATGAGGTGATAGGGGAGAGAAAAGGGGTATCAATAGGCGAGAGGGTGAGTGGAGGACATGTGTAAGAGGGGGTGTAAGTGGTATCGGGTGGCGGTTTGGTAGGATTCTGGAGGGGGAGGGTAGCTAGTAAGTAGTATTAGGAGAGGAGGGTCCGAAATAACAAGGAGGCACCACGTTAGGTGGGACCCGCGACAGGGAAACCACGTTTTAGACCACCACCCCACTGTTAAAGGAAGAAGGGTCGGTGGGTCTGAAATAGCCTTAGGACTGTTGATCTGGGTGATGGGGATGTCGCCGATGAGATTGGCGTGAGAATTAAGCGCTACATGCTAAAAGGTCTTTTTCGCTAGCCAAATTAGGATAAAAACATGCGCTGGGTAGTGCCAAGCTCGTTTTTTGCCATTTTACACCATAGTTTTATTTCCCATGGCTACAAATATCCAAATTTATTCAAACAAGGGGTGTTTTGACAATCCCCTTTCAATATTTTTCTTGAATCAAAATCTGAAAAAATGGATATCAATCAACACAATGATTATCCTATAAAATTATAGGACCCTAACATGGGCTCCACTTGGGGATGGCATCTCCCAAGGAGGTGTCGAGAATCGCAAACCTATGACTTCGTGGACCCGTGCCTTGTCCACTGGGATGTTTTCAAAACCTGTAACATGCTTTGACCTGTGAACTTCAAACTATGACCTTTTTTAACTAAAGTCAACCCACTTTCAAACTGAAAATTAAATATGTAATTGCTCCAAACTAAAAATGAAACTCTGAAAGAGAAACTGAAATGTAATGAAAAAGGTGCTTGCCCAACAAGCTTATTTGCACACTGAAAATATGACTGCTGAAAAGATGCTTAACTAGTAATCTTATTTATATACAATCCTATTCTAATCAGCTGAAATTACTGCTCAATTAGGTAATGGTAAAATGTCAATGAAGCCAATCCAACAGTTGATCCAATAACTCTGCTCTTTCATTGTTTCTAAAAATCATGAGAACCAACTCTAGTTATGGTCCTTGAAACTGGTTGTCAGCCTGACTTTTATAACATAGAGCTTTGAAACCATGAGAAACAAAAGAGGCACTGTAAATTAATTGGATTCATGAAATGAAAAACTCTTCCATATAGATAACTATGTGATCATGATAAACATGACCTATTTCTTGGTATTCAGCATATTCAACAAACTCAAGGTCATAATTGAGTATTGCACATATGCTATCTACATCATCATACAACTTATGATTTAACTGCAATTTTTCATAAGAGCTTTGTAGTGAGACTCATGCTGAACAAGATAGTGAAACCTGTTGCCTGATCAATTTTTATCATGATTTCTTTTAATCTCATAGATAGCTAATGGAACAAAACCTTGACTACACAGATCATCCAAAACATCAACTATTGGATCCTGTAGAAACTGAGAAGACTGCTGCAATTTATTATGCAATGATTTCAATGAGGATACATGACTTTCTATGGGCTTAACAATCCTTGCTTATGAGATATTAGCAACATTTTTCTTCAAAAACTAAAACGAACCAAAACTTAATGGTACAAAATCATGTTGCATCAATTCATCTGTGGTTTGAAAATCAATATAACCCAGGGGCTATAATTCTGGAGCTAAAACAACTTCCATATCACAAATGACATCCCTAACTGATTCATCAGAAAATTCTCTATTCCTATTGTTGACAACTTGTTGGTATTCTTGCTTATAGATTTCTCTAAGAAATTGGAATGAAGAGAAACATAAGGGCAAAGACTTTTCACTTACTTTGTAATTTTCTCCATTTTCCTCATTGCTGCCATGATTAATATGCACAAGCTGATTGTAATATTTGAGTTGTTGTAACTGAGCTTCTTCTTCCCTAAAACATGTTGTTGGTTTCTTTGAAGAGTCAACCTTGATGTAGTCATCATCATATTGATCATACTTGGGTAGATCGTCCATTTAAGAAAAATCATCAATCATACATATTATATCAGCTGCTTGCTCCTCCACAAGATGATTTTGAGTTTCATCTTTGTCCATGGCATGAAGTGAAAAATAATAATTTTCTGATGTATGATATTCAGGATAAACAACAAAATGTTTAGGAACAGTGACCCTTTATTTCTCTGCAAAAAAATGAACATGGTGTTTTTGAATATCAAGTTCATCTATCATGGTAATATTCTGCATCATTTCTTTCATTGTGCTTTCCAGAATGTCTAGTTTCACTTCTTAAGATGTTAGATGCTTCTTCTCTATGTTTTCCTTCTCTTATGCCTTTAATTTTGACTTTTTGATCAACAAATTAGCTTCTACATCTATGACAATGTTTTTCATTTCTTGAAGTGTTGTGGTATTCCTTTCTCTCAATTGAAATACCATTTCTGAACATTCCCTGATTGCTTCACAATTCGATCATTTTGCCAAGTATTTTAGCTAGAAGAATATGATGTCTTCTACTAATTGGTGAACATGTAGTATCACCACTCTACTATCAGTGTATCACTGAAAGTGCTCTCTAAATATGTGATTTGGGATGACCACTGACAAATTTATACCATGTATCTGATGGTTTTTGGATGACCACTAACCAATTTTGACACTTTTAGGTGTCCAACAACATCCCAATGTATACTATGTTTGATTCAATTGCAAGTCACTATCAAAATTCTACCAAAGTTTGTCATCTACAGACTGCAGTTGTCCATTTGGAAAATTTCATGGCCATCTGGCATATTTGATGTTTTTTGTTGTCGAAACTTTCTGTCTGAAAAACATCTTCAATTCCATCATCAATTCCCCCCTTTGTCAGTTGAAAGGCGAGATCACAAGTGGTTTCATGAACCATCATCATTGGAATTTTGAACTCCCCCCTTAAGGTGCATGACAGTTTCATCATTGTACTCCCCCTTTATATGCTCAAGAGAGTACCATAATTTTTCTATTTGAGTACAACACAAAGTGGGCATGTGGAAACAACCACATGTTATCTCATCCCGTGAGGTCCATGCTTGAAAGATACGCCGTAAGGGGACCACTTATGTGAGGTACAAAAAAGTTATGTGCTACAAGATTGGCTTTTCTCGAGATTCAATTATTTGGTAAGACTTATATAGTCGCTTGGTTGTTGATGACCATTTCCAAGGATCAATCCACTCATAGTGAATCTTCAATCTTGTAGGTTTCTTCAGTGTTGAACATCTGTCTGAAGAATGGTTTTTCTTTCCACAATGCTGGCAAGGATGGAGATCAAAACACTGATTCTCCTTGTGACCTACTCGATTACAATGTTTTCACTTATCATTCTGATGTTGAACTTGAACAAGTGAAGTTGAATTTTCTTGAAGGAATCCAACGCTCACAAAAACAATTGGTTTGGAGTAATTTGGAATATGAAAACTGTTTTGATTTTCATATCCTAAGCCATGTCGATTCCTATTGAAGTGTAATTCTTCCCAAGGTCTGATGATGGGCTTGGAAAGATCATGTTGTACTTGATAATGTCCTTCACATTTACTTTCACTTATACTTGTTGTATCACTTTGTGCTTTGGCATCTTTTTCTTGGAATTCATCTTCATTGGAATTTACTTTTGAAGTTGGCTTGATGATGTTCTCCTTCACTGACTGTTGATCATAATTATCATCATCATTATCATCATTATGATTATCATCGTAGAGAGGATTGTTCTGAACAAAAACTAGTTCTGAAAGCTTCATTGGCTGTTGATTTTTGAGATTTATCAACTCATCATTCAATAGTTGAGATTGTGCTTGAAGAAGTCTAACTTTAACTTGCATCACTTGCAAATAAGTTAGTACTGATTGAAGAGTTTCTTTGTTCAATATTACTATGTTGTCTTCAGTAGTGTTTATTAGAGTATTCAGAAACTCTAATAATTCATGACTTCGCTCAATTTGAAAACGCTCGCTTGAACCTCTCGTTCACTTGCTCTTCTGGCTCACTTGTACTCGCTCACTTGAACTTGCTTCCATAAAGTTGAGGATGTCGGTTACCACCAAAAACGCATCCGAAAACTTGTGATGTTTTACAATGATTTGAGTTAAACTACTCAATCTTGTCAATTTCAACTCAAAATTACAATTAAACTACCTTTACATGCTTTTAATTTCCAATTGTGCCATTTACCCTTTTATGAGCACATGAGAATTTTTGTGCTTAATTTTGTTTGTTGGTATTAAATCCATCTCACACTAGACAACATAAGTATCAAAAGAAAATATGCACAATCACACACAAGAACAAATGTCCTTAAACCCCCTTATTTAATTTCAGAGTGGTTTAAGACAAGAAGCAAAAAAATGTTGATTACATTATAGGATATCCTTCATGTAAACACAAAAAATGTGTCCAAATACATTGAGAAGTCTTCAACCTACTTTCTCCTTAAAAATGATTTTAATGAGACTTTACATTCACAACATTCCTCCTTTAATTAAAAAGTCTTCAACCTACTTTCTCCTTAAAAATGCTTTTAATGAGAATTTACATTCACAACATTCCTCCTTTTAAAAATTTAGTGCTCATATGCCTCCTTTAAAAAGACATTAATATATCAATCCTTA
>ML796915.1:544013-557831 GCA_009831015.1 Picea engelmannii | reverse complement strand
CTCAAGTGTGTTTAAAATGAGAGAGCCTTGCCTCTTATTTATACTTTCATGTAGCTTCCTTAGAAGCATCTTCTAGACCACTTTGTCCACATAGCCACTTTGTCCACATAGTCACCTATGTCCAACTTTTCCCAATTTCCCACTTGTCCATTATCCAATAGCCACTTGAATAATTAACCCATTTTCCTCATTTTAGAGTTAATCTTCTTATAACCACTTTCCATAATTAGAAAGTTCTTCATTTACTTTATTATTTAAATAATCCTCCTTGACTTTGTCACTTCACTTTATTATTTAAATAATTCTCCTTGGCTTTGTCACTTCACTTTATTATTTAAATAATCCTGTTTGACTTTGTCACTTCACTTTATTATTTAAATAATTTCTTCTTTGCAAGCATTTTGACTTTTTGACCTTTTGGGGCTTCAAGCCAATATATGAGGGTCCTCCAAATTCATAAGGCCATAACTCTCAAACCGTGAAGAGTTATGTGACGTTCCACATACCACCAAAAATGACATGAAATGTACTATCCATATAGAATATAATTACCTGCAAATATATCAAAAAACATACCATTATACATCAAACAAACTTGGGTCCATTACACAAACCTTTGTGTGACCAGACTTTCTTCAAGGGTTGACGTCAATGAAAACCAACCCAATTAATCAACAACAAGTGGTGGAACTAGTTGTTATCCTATGTGCTTTGTTAAAGAGTATATATGGAGGCACATATGGTAACATTAATATGTAATTATTGTTGAAGTTATGGAATAAGGTTAACATATAGTTATGATATGTCTCAGGTGGTGCACTATACAATTGATATGGTATCGAATCTATACAAAGGATATGGCATTGAATTTTAGATTGGATATGGTTTGATTTTAATGGTGGATGTTATGTTAATGGGTTGGCTCATACATGGAATTGAATAGGGCCAGGTGAGGAAGCAATGTGCATTACTGCACGTCACTCCAAACCTCCCTTGAGCCCATCACCCTAGCATAGTTGCATTGTTTCTTTGTTGGTTGTGGAAGATCCACAATTTCTGGATTGGGAGGGGAAAACCCGACCAGTTCATCATTGAAGCGATTTTCTCATAGGTATGGCTCTTAGATTTCCATCCATGATGGAATCTCTATATTATGAATCAAATGGTGGCTCAGGATTGCATGGGTTATGTGTTTCCTTGAGTTTTTTACTGCGTTTCAATATTGTGTTCTGGGTTCTCTATGATTACTATGAAATGTTGGCATTTGTAAGCGAAGTAATGGGTGTTATTGATTATAAAGTTTGTGCATTGGTTATTTACTCGGTCAGATTGGTTTTTTATGATGATTCTCTCTAAAAAATGGTAACAATGGTGCAACGGACTCTGAGTTTTATGGTTCATGTCTTTTAACCACCATTATGTGTATCAGTTGTTGTCAACTCTTTTTCCCTCTCGGCCATTGTTATGATTCTTTATCCAAGTTACAATGCAACAATTGACAATGGTGTAGTTCTTTTGGATAAGCCTCGAGCTATTGTTTGATTACTCATTCTTCATTGTCATTTCACTGAAAGCTTTCTATAGTCTAATATTCTTTGGCCTAGAATATTTAATAGAGGCCTGTGTATGTATCGATTTGATACGAGTTGCGTCCTGACATTCTTTTCACAAAGAGTTTTCACACCCACCCTCTCATATTTGCTATAATAATGATTGTTATGTTGTGTGGCCTCATTGTCAATTGTTTTCGAAATTTATCGACCTCCTGGGTGTTGGAAAGAGACATGGTCTCTTTGTGTTTTCGAGTACCCTTCATTGTTAAATCAACCCTCTTCCTCTCTGCAAGATAAGTTTTAGAGGCATCTGTGTGTGCCTGGGTTTTTTAGCTCGAATTTCCTTATTTTCCACTTGGGCATTCTCTTATGGTCCTGCCAAGATATTGGGGTTATAAGTTGAAGGACAATGGTGTTTTTAAAGAGCATGGCTCTCTAGTTTTTCAAGATTATGTTGTGGCCTATGGTTGTTTCTCGGTGGTAAATTCTTAACGATATAAAAGACCATGATCTCTCTGTGTTTTTTAAAGACAAGAAAACTTTCATTTCCTCTCTGCATTTAATTTCTAAAGAGCCCGACTTGAAGTCTGACTTGCTTCTACCTTCCTCGGGCACCTTCTGGTTTTTGTCAAGATTTTGGGTTTAATGATTGTGGAAATTTTAAAGGCACGATCTCCCTCGCTTCAAAAACCATCTCTTGGTCGAATCTTTGTGTGTCCTCTCTGTGATGAATTCTTTTGAACATAAAAGAAAAGTATGGTTACCTACCGCCCGAGAGATTCCCTTCTAGTCAATTATGATATTTATTAGTGTGTTTAATCCTAGCATGATCATGATTGAATTTAAATTAAGAAGACACATGTGTGAGTGATTATTTCACCAAGCACGATCATGATTCTGTCAAAGTTTAAAAGAGATACCTGTGTGACAATATCATTATGTTCTCTTCATACATCATATGATTCTATGGGTCATTCATTTTAAAAGGAAGTCTATATATATTGAGGCACACCGAGATCATGATCAAGGTTAAATATATTGTCAATTATATTGTCGAAGACTTGTGTGTATGATAGACTCATCAAACGTTCTTTGGTTCTGTCCAAATTTAAAAGGAACCCGTGTGTGTTTAAATCGAGCTTGATTTTTTTTAGAGGACAATGACTATTGATTGTTTATCCTGGGTGTATTATTGTTTGATTGCCAAGGATGAATGTTGCACATAGATAACAAGAATCACTATGCTAATTTTGTTTATTTTATAAAGAAGAGATCAATGTTAGCACATGCAACACTGTGGAATTGGAATTATTTTCATAGTCATTATATAAATGCATAGATTGGTATAAATGGAAGATTTATGGGAAATTAAATTGTTTTATTGAGACAACAAGCAGTTTGTATGCAATTGACGAACATTGAATGTTTTTGGTCCTAGAAGTAGATTCTTTTTGTATTGAATTTAAAATAGAGTTATGATTGTTGTTTGATTTAATTTATTTTATGAACAATATCCCTTATTTACCTCTCATTTTCTCACTTTTTCACTCATTATAAATACCCTCATGATCCCCAATTCATTTTGCACACTCTGTTCACTAAAATTAAATTAAAACTCTGTATGACAATGATAAAAAAAAATGGCATAGAGATAGATGGCGGCTGATATGTTTTGGTATTGTTGTATAGTCAGTTGTTTAATGAATTGTCAAGCAGTAATTGTGTTCTTACTCCCTGTCATGATATCACTTTTTCGCTCAATACAATCCCCTCAGATATCCCATGAACCCTATTTCACCCCCTGCTCATTTGACAATTATTAAATAAATTTTATGGATTGGATTGTATGGCTCTGATGTTGATTGTTGAGCCAAACTTTGTTTCATATTAAGAGAATGTCATGTATGGTTTGTTAAGAGATACTTGCTAATAATTGTTGCATACAGGATGAGCTTCTTCTGTAGAGGAAGTCATTGTCGAAACAATAGGGGCAGAGGAAACTAGAACAGAGGGCCTAGAAGGCCCAGATTCTCAATACATTTCGATGTTGATCCTCAAGAGTTAAACCAACTCTTTCAAGCTGGATTTTTCAATTGGATTGGACAAGGGATAGTCCAGCCTAGTCCAGAGAGGCCTCCATTATAGCCTAGCAGGAGCCATTTGTAAAATTAATAAATTCTTCTGATTTCAAAGTATTAGAGGTTGGGACCTGTTAGTAGGATAGGACCAATATTGTAAAGAAGTTCACATAGCTCCCTTTAATCAAATTTTAGTAATACAAGTCAAGATTTTCAGGATTCATGTGGCATATCTATTTGGTGAAGTGTTTATTATGTAATATTTGTTCCTTGCTACATACTGGCTTCTTTCTGAATTATTCAATAGAATATTAAGAGCAAATTTGTTTTTAAAGTACACTCTATTTCTGGATTTGGATAATTTCTGTTTTTTCTACTAGAGGGTTAGTTTCATAACTCTTAAATGCTCTGATACAATCCTCTTTCCTTGCCTTTTATTTCATATCATTCAACAATTTCAAAGAATCCAACAAAGGTGCCTATCCTTCCCTATGAGTTTTTCCTGTAGAAACTGCCTTGATTGAACTAAGTTTATTTGACTCCATTACCCAATGGCCTTCCCTTCCTATTCCAACCAACCAATTTAAAAACCAAACCATGTATTATCATAACTAGCCTAAAATTCCTAGTAAACAAAGCTAAATCTTATAGAGAGATCCCTCTCTAAGTCTAGGAGGGCTAGTTTTGGATTCCAAATTGGTTTTGTAGTTACCTCTGTCAACTTCTTCCTCGGCCTGAGAAATTACAGAGTGATAACATGTCCCATGGTAAGAGGGTACAGAGCACAGTCTACAAGGTACACAAAGAACTTTCCAGCTGAGTACAAGGAGATTTTTCAGGCTAAGAATATTTTCCCCAAGAATGATTCGGGCAACCCAAAAAACTTTAGAGAGGGGGCCCAACTAGCCTATAGGTGGGTAAAAGGGAAATTGAAATAGAGATAAGTGTGGCCCCATCTGGTGCTTTCTAGAATGAGGATAATATTTAGGATTTCCATAGAATGCCAATATGTTATATTGGTTTTGGATAGCGCACAATGCTTTAAGAGTGAAGTGTCGAGATAAGCATAGATTGATGTGATTGGTTTTGGATAGGGCACAATACTCTAAGAGTGAAGTGTTGAGATAAGCATAGATTGATGTGATTGGTTTTGGATACGACACAATTCTCTAAGAGCAAAGTGATGAGATAAACATAGAGTGATGTGATCCCACGGGTATTGTTGTCTATTACCACATAAAATTATCATGGTTTTTTTTTGCTAGAACTCGGCACTTGCGTCGAACATAGAATCAGAGCTATGGCACAAAACTATTTAGACTGATGCTTACATGCATGTTTTCTAGTGTTAAAAAATAGTACTAAAGAAGACCTGAATCTGGTGCTATATTGAAGAGTAAGTAAAGAGGCTCGGGGGTGAAAAAAACAACTTTAGATATCTTATCCCTTTACCATTCGTGATTTCCATTATGTTTTCTACCATACTTCCCTCTGGGCATTGACATATATTAAATTAGAGGTTATATATCATGACCTCCATCTGTTGCATGCCAAGGTTAGGAGAGGATTGAGGGTTTACTTATGATGCCAGTAAGTTATATTAGTGTTGGACTAGGGCACGATGTGTGACTTATTGACTTGATGGGATAAACAAAGTGTTTGTAACAACCCCAGTTGAATATATGCTTAGGGATTATTAAGTAAAAATTAATTAGATAATTAATTGTCCTAATATAGTTTTAATTAAACAATGATTAGCATTAATAATATTAATTAAATATTTATTTATTAATTAGTTGTTTATAAATTTTGATTGATTAATTAATTAATTACATATCACATTCAATGACATGGRTAATAAATTAAGGGGCTTAATAATTTTAATTTAKTTAATTAATTGCTTTACGTATGCGGGAGGGGATAAGACATTAAATAAGGGGATAAGAAACATTAAATGGAGGGGATAAGATAATAAATAAGGGGATAGGATAATAAATAAAGGGATAAGGTAATAAAGGAGGGATAAGGAAATTAATGAGGGGGAAGAGAGTCGGTGAAAGGGGGATATGACGGGAGGAGTCTTATAGGGGGAGGATCATCATTTTTGGGAGGGGAAGCATTTTGGAGGGGAGACAAGAGTTCTGGTTTCTTTTCTTGGATTTTCTGGTTCTGTGGTGGAGTTCTGTAGTCTTTGAGTATCATTGCAGGGGGCATCGGGTTGCTAGGGGTTTTGGGCACGGGGGCCAGGATTCCTTTCGGTTTCCTGGAGCTAGGGAGCCGGACAAGCTACTCCTAGCTGGCAGGGAGGAAAACACGGTTTTGGGCAATGTTTGACACAGTTTCAACTTCAACATTGGACTAACAGAGCAACAGGATTTAGCATTAGAAGCAGGTATTTTTTAATTATGAGTTGCTGAGTTATTTCATGTTGTAGATAGATTTTTATTTTGTCGAATATTATATGCTCATATGTTGGCGAATGAATTATTTTTGTATGAGAAAGAATTATATGCTAAATTGAATTAAATTTTGTATTTTATGGTCTCTACAGTGTTCAGTGAATTGATGGGATAAAGTATTATTAATTAAATATTTTAATATTTATTAATTAGAACAAATATTAATAAAATATTTTTAAGTTTTTATAATTTATTTTTGCATCTCGAAGAACACCTTATATACCATATCATTTGTAAGAAAATTGAACTAAGGAATATGCCTTTGAATGAGTGTGAAAGACATTAAGAGCTAGATCAGGGTAATGTGCAGTAAGAATGATTGTTAGGAGTCTATGAAAGTTTCATTATGGGTTGTTGATAATAACAATCATTTATATGTGGTCATGGTTAAACATTCTTAAACATATCTAAACGTTGTAATATTCACGTAGTTTTGGGACATAGGAGGGAAATAAATGGACCTAGGTGTGTATTAAATGGTATATTAAAGAATGTGCGGGAAATGATCATCACATATGGACTGAGGTATCCTAAGGTGTAAGAGATTATGTCATAAGGAAATATGATGTGTACACTTGGCATTCAAGGATCCCATCAAAGTTTGTAAATTAGTTAAGAGTCCAAATTCTCATGAATTATATACATAAATTTGTACTTGTTTGTCCATAGTGTGAAAATCTAATTAAACAAAATGTAAGGTTTCTTTAATTTTGTCTTCGTATATTGTAATATGGGTGGCATCATGGAAACAATGTAACATTGGATTTACACCGAGTCAACATATTACCAATGCCTTATCCATAAAACCAAGCACCTTCACCCCTTGTCGTGGCTCTATTTACCCCTCAACTTCCCCTACCTTAACCTCATCCTTTAGATGTCAAAGAATATGAAACGTTGTATGAATAGAAGGCTTGACATCAACTTGATGTCAATTGTAATGTCTCTTCTCTTATGGGATCAATTTTTGTTGTCTTTCTCTTTAGACAACACAGTGAAGGTGAGGAAGGTATCTTATATATATGGTTGTATCTTTCTGGAAGATAAACAAAATATTTTTAGACCTGAATGGAATTTTGTACCGCCTTAAATGAAGGTCTGGGCTGCTACATCAAGTGGATCCCTTGAAGTGACTTATACTCATAATGAACAACATGTATGTTATCTATATCCTTAGTGCTTATAACGACTGGAGACAATTTATAATCACTTTTTCACTTGTGGAAGGGTGTGTTTACTGAGCTGCACTGCAATGTTGTATCTTTTAAGGTGAGGCCTCTATTTTATAATTTGTTTGCCAGGATACTGCACTGCGACATGCTTTGTAGGTATATTTAGGATCTGAAATCAAAGATATGGGTAATGAGTCAGTGGGGTTGGTGTCATTTTTTTTCCTCTTTCTTTTTTTAAACCCAAAGTAGCTTCTGGATAATTTACTATGAAGTATTTTTATTATACATGTTATATTTCACTTCAACCCCTCTATCACAACTAGGTTGAGAGCATACAATTTGTTTTCCATCTCGTATCCAAATTTTTCCAAATGGAGCCCATCTTATGCTACCATATCCTTCCCTCCTCCTAGGATACACCCAGATATGTATCACATACATATTCTCCTTGGATAGGTATTTAATTCTTATGGATTGTAATCAATTTTGTAAAATATTGTAATTTCGTAGTCAATCTGGACCGTTCATTATAAGGTTGCAGATATGACAATAGGAGTTATTTTAGGGTTTTTTTCCCTAGAAGGAAACCCTATTTTATGAGGGAATTTTTACTGCAGGTGTGTATGTGTGTGATTATTGTATTCTGAGAGAGGATACTGTGAGAGAAAGAAGAGTAAGTTACAACAAGCATTTTGTAGGTTTTATCCCTTCATTTTTTTGGATAATAAAAAGGAAGTACCTGACAATTTCTCTGGTGGACGTAGCCCACAATTTATGTTCTTTCTTTCCACATTTGTTTTATTTTATTTCTTTGTGATCTTGTTTTTCTAACAATTGGTATAAAAAAGAAAGGCAACTCGTAGGAAAAGAGGGTTCTTGGTTCAAGTGGGAGCAATGGCGGAAGATGGAAAGTTTAGGGTTAAGAAATTTAACGGTCAAAACTACCAGTTATGGAAGATGCAGATGGAATACTATTTATATTAGAAGGATTTTTTCTTACCATTGGGCGGAATAGAAAAGAAGATGATGGTCATGAAGGACAAGGAATGGGAGGTTCTTGATAGAAATGCACTAGGAAGGATACGACTAAGCCTGGACACATTGGTGGCTTTCAATATTTCAAAAGAAAAGACAACAAAGGAATCGATGGATGCATTGGATAAACTATATGAAAAACCCTTGGAATCCAATAAGGTATTTCTAATGAAGCGATTATTTTGTATGAATATGTCGGAAGGTGGGTCTTTTGCAGATCATTTAAATTAATTTAATACAATTACTAATCAACTAAGTTCTGTAAAAGTGGATTTTGATGATGAGGTTAGGGCTCTTCTAATCTTGTGCTCATTGCCAGAAAGATGGAATGGCTTGGCCATGGCTATATGTAACTTTGTCTATAGTTCAAACAATATAAAATTTGATGATGTTGTCGGTGTTATCCTTAGCAAGGAAATGCGGTGGAAAGACACATGTGAGACATCAGGTAATGCGCTGACTGTGGAGAATAGGGGAAGACAAAATGATAGAGGAAAGGGCTCTGGGAATCGTGGGAATTCTAGGAAGGGAAGATCCAAATCCAGACTGGGAAAGATAGAGTGATGGTATTGTGGGAAGAAAGGACATCTGAAAAAATATTGAAGAGCTCCTAAGAAACAAAGAGATGGATAACATGAGAAAAATTAGGAAGCAAATGTAAAATGTGATGTGTTACATAATGCTTTGATTCTTTCCGTAGATAATATTTATGAGTCTTGGGTAGTAGATTCAAGGGATTCATTTCATGCCACACCCCATAGGAAACATTTTGTAGATTATGTTCAAGGTGATTTTGGACAGGTTCATTTGTGTTGGGTATGTGTTATATTCTTTGCATGACGAGTAGTGTCGCATTTTGGCCTCGGGAAACGTGTCGCATTTTTGCCTCGTTTTTCGTTTTGCCTCGATTTTCATGTCCATTGTTGGGCGGTTTTTTGGCACATGGTTTTTGCCGATGGATTTCTATTTCCAGTTAAGGAATTAGGTTGTTGACTAATCTAGGTCGTCATTGGGTTAGGGTTTTGGATGTCGTTGGCTCCTATATGTATATTGTATTGTAAACAATGTATCACTATGAATGAATATATAATATGTTTGTATTCTTGGTTTTGGGTTTCCAGGGGAAAAATATCTGTGTAATGTTTGTATTTTCCATTTTATCTTTTCTTTTCTTTTACTGAAAATTTGTTTGCAGTAAATATTGTACAAGGTTAAAATCTACAATTTGGGTAATGATGCACCATGCAAAATTGTTGGAATGGGTAAGGTACAAATAAAGCAAAAGAATGGAAACCAATGGTTGTTTAAAGAGATAAGACATTTTCTAGATCTAAGGAAAAATATAATTTCAACAAGGCAATTGGAAACTGAAGGATGTATATCCATATTTACAAATAAGGCATGGAAGATCACCAAAGGATCATTGGTGATAGCAAAAGGAGAGAAGGTAGGTACATTGTATTTATGTACTGATAATATTGATTCTTCTATATCTTTAGCTTCTACAAGAGTGGATACAACACTTTGGCATCATAGGCTTGGACACATGAGTGAGAATGGGATGCAAATACTTCACAAAAGGAATTTGTTTTCAGATCTTAAACAAATTGATTTGGATTTATGTGAGCATTGTGTTTATAGAAAACATAAAAGAGTTGGATTTCTCAAAGTCGAAAAAGAAAAGAAGAGTGGACGGTTAGAGCTTGTGCATGCAAATGTATGGGGACCAACTCAAGTATCATATCTTGGTGGCTATCATTATTATGTTACTTTTATTGACAATGCAACTAGAAAAACTTGGGTCTATTACATTCAAAAAAAATCTGATGTGTTTGACACTTTTAAGAAATGGAAAGATTTGGTTGAGAATGAGACATGAAAAAGGTTGAAGTGTCTCAGATCAGACATTGGAGTTGAATATTGTAGCAAGGAGTTTGATGATTATTTTTCATACCATGGGATTCGTAGAAAGAAGATAGTTCCAGGAACACCACAAGAAAATGGTGTGTCGGAAAGGATAAACAGGACAATAATGGAGCATGCAAGGAGTATGATATTGCATGTTGGGTTGCCCTTACAGTTCTGGGAAGATGTTGTAGATATTGTTGTTTACTTAATAAACAAAGGATCTTCAAGCTCTTTGGATGGTGGCATTCCATAGGATGCATGGGCAGGTAAAAAGGTAAACTATTCATTTTTGAAGACTTTCAATTGTGAAGCATTTGTCCATAATGATAAGAAAATATAGAAAAAAGCTTGAGTCAAAATCCAAGAAGTGTACCTTTATTGGATACAATGTTAATGATTTTGGTTATCTCTTATGGGATTATGAAAATAAAAAAATCATTAGGAGTAGAGATGTCATATTCAATGAAGGTCATGTACAAAGATCAATTGCAGGGAAAGAAATAGGAAAAAGAAAAAACAAAATACACAGTGCTTGATGAGATCATGGAAAAAGAAACTCCAAAGGTACTAGAAAATCAAAATGTACAACAACAGGAGCAGGAGGCACCTCAAACTCCTGCAAGTGTTGTTAGAAGATATACCAGGTTAATTAGACCCCCTAAATGATACTCTCCTCCATTGTATTATTTATTGTTGACTAATTATGGTGAACCGACATGTTATGAAGAGGCAATGCAGGTAGACACTAAAAAGAAGTGGGAGCAAGACATGAAAGAGGAAATGGATTCCTTGGTAAATAACTAGACTTGGGACTTGGTTCAGTTGCCTGTAGGAAAATGAGAATTGCATAATAAATGGGTTTACCGGTTGAAGGAAGAAGATGGTGGAAAAAAGTGACACAAGGCTAGACTTGTTGTAAAGGGTTTGCACAAAAGAAAGGTATAGATTTTGATGAAATTTTTTCTCCTGTTGTTAAGATTACTTCAATTAGGAATAGCTTAAGTCTTGTGGCAGTAGAATATTTTCATCTCGAACAGTTAGATGTAAAAACAATTTTTCTCCATGGGGATTTGGAGGAAGAGATTTATATGCAGCAACCATGGGGGTATGAGGTCAAAGGGAAGGAGAATTTGGTATGCAGGTTGAAGAAGATCTTGTATGGCCTAAAGAAAGATCCAAGGCAGCGGTATTTGAAGTTTGACAGGTTTATGGCAGAACAAGGTTATAGTAGATGTCATTCTGATCACTGTGTTTATTTTAAAATGATAGAAAATAGAAGCTATATTATCTTGCTATTGCATGTAGATGACATGCTTGTTGCAGGGTCTAATATGCAGGATATAAATGTTCTCAAGAAGAAATTAGCTAATTCATTTGTGATGAACGATTTGGATGCTGCAAAGAAAATCCTTGGAATGAGAATAACAAGAGACAAGAAAACTCACAAATTGGCATTGTCTCAGGGTGAGTACATAGAGAAGGTGTTGGAGAGGTTTAGAATGCAGAATGAAAAACCAGTTAATACACCTTTGGCCAACCATTTCAAATTAAATAAGGAAATGTGTCCCAAGACATAGGAGGAGATAAAATACATGTCCAGGGTCCCTTATTCATCAGTAGTTGGCAGCTTGATGTATGCAATGGTTTGCACAAGACCAAATATTGCACATGCAGTGGGAATTATGAATAGGTATATGACCAATCTGGGTAAAGAACATTGGGAGGTAGTAAAGTGGATTCTCAGGTATTTGAGAGGTACTTATACTCATGCATTATGTTTTGGAGGTTCAAACATTTTTCTATAGGGAAATGTTGATTCAGATATGGTAGGTTATAAATATAGAAGGAGGAGCACCGCAAGGTATGTTTTTATTGTAGGTGGAACAACAATAAGTTGGATTTCAAAACTACAAAAGGTTGTTGCACTTTCAACAACAGAAGCAGAGTATGTTGCTTCTATAGAGGCTAGTAAAGAAATGATTTGGTTACAGAGGTTTATGGACGAATTGGGAAAGAAGCAGGAGAATAGCAGGTTGTACCGTGTATTATCACTCTGTAATTTCTCAGGCTGAAGAATAAGTTGACAAAGTTAACTACAAAATCACTTTGGAGTCTAGGATCTATCCCTCCTAGACTCAGAGAGGGATCTCTCTATAAGATTTAGATTTGTTTGCTGGAAATTTTAGGCTAGTTATGATAGTGCAAGGTTTGGTTTTTTTGAATCATTGGTTGGGATAGAGAAGATGGGCCATTGGGAAAATGGAGTCAAAGAGGTTGTTTTCAATCAAGAGAGGTTCTACAGGAAACATTACAAGGCAGGATAGGCACTTTTTTGGATTCTTAATATTGTTGAGTGATGTGAAAGGAAAGTTGAGAAGATAGGATTGTACCAGAGCAATCAATAATTCTGGGACTAACCTTCTAGTAAAAAACATGGAAATTATTCACAAACAGAGGCAGAGTGTACATTAAAACAAATTTTTCTCCTAATCTTCTGCTGAATAATTCAGAAGTTATGGATAATAGCTGAAAAATAGTGAAAACACATATACAAAGATAGGCGCACTTCACCAACATAAGTGACACGAGAATCTTGTAATTACAACTGTATTTCTGAAAATTGATTAAAGGAGGCTCTGTGAGATACTATACAATATTGATCCTATCCTACGTACAGGTCCTAACCCATAATAATTCGAAATGGGAAGTATTTATAAGTTGTTTACAAAGGATCCTATCATAAATGAGAATGATTTATTTTAATAATAATCTAAACTAACTATTACAATCATAGAAAATCAGACAAAATTCTACCACAGAATCTGGACAGGTTATAATAAATTTCGAGCCATTGAGGCTTCTTTGTGGGATCTGTTGTTGATCGGTGCCTTCAATTTATGCTCTTTTCCATATTTCCTTTTGACTCTTTTCCCCCGAAATTCTAAAAAATAGAGTCCAAAGGGGTCTTCTAATCTCACAATATAAGATAGTTGTGTAAAATCTGGGGGAGGGTTTTGTATATCAACTTGTTCTGAGTAAAAAAATCTCTTGGTTTTATGAAATTCCTCTCCATATGTCTGAGATCTACGTTTGAAAAATATGACTAAAACAAACAGCAAATAAATCTTGGAAATAGGCCCCAAAGATGCTCTCAATTATCCCAATATGTGACACCTGTAGAAAAACTGAAAGAGGTTGTTTTTCCTTGGTCTGTGCTGAGACAAAACCTCTTTTGGTTTCTCAAAATTCACCCTGGTTATCTTGGAAATATCCTCAAAAGATGACTGGTCAAAAAACGTTTTGGGAAGAGGACAGTTGTTATGTATAGGATGACGTGGGGACAAGTGTCAAATAGGTATATGGGATGAGTGGATGCGGGAGTGTAAGTGATAGGGGTAGGTGGAGATTTGGATGGTATCGAGAATGAGGGGACAGGTGTTGTGTGGTTAGAGGGGGAAGTAGATACAAGAGGTGAGGTGTAGGGAGAGTAGTCAAAGAGGTGGATGAGATGATAGGGGAGAGAAAAAGGGGTATGAATAGGCGAGAGGGTGAGTGGAGGACAGGTGTAAGCGAGGGTCTAAGTGGTATTGCGTGGTGGTTTGGTAGGATTTTT
>ML796915.1:497585-507663 GCA_009831015.1 Picea engelmannii | reverse complement strand
CCCAGTTCTTTACTAAAATTGATGTTTGTTCTGTCTACCACCATATCCATATGAAAGAGGTAGACATTCCTACGACTTCCTTTAGAACTCATGAGGGCCACTATGAGTTTTTGGTCATGCCCTTTGTCTTGTGTAATGCTCCCTGCACTTTCCAAAGCCTCATGAATCATGTCTTCCATCATTTTCTCCATCATTTTGTCTTAGTTTTCTTTGATGATATCCTCATCTATAGCAAAACCTGGACATACCATCTTGCTCATGTGGATTGAGTTCTCCATCTACTCTCTTAGCACCAACTTTCCTTGAAACAATCTAAATTTTCTTTTGGTTCCTCGGAAGTCAAGTACTTGGGTCATCTTGTTGGAAAGGTCGGTGTCAGGGTGGACTTTAAAAATATTGAAGCTATGCAAGACTGGCCTCACCCAAAGACTCTCAAAATATTGCATGGATTTCTGGGCTTAACAGGTTATTATCACAAGTTTGTTAAGAATTATGGAAAGATTGCGACACCTCTCACTACACTCCTTAAAAATAATTCTTTCACTTGGACTTCCGCAGCTACTCAGGATTTTCAAACCTTGAAGATGGCCATGTGCACCACTCCAGTCCTGCCCCTTCCTAATTTCACAAATATCTTTGTCCTAGAATGTGATGCTTCAGGGAAAGGAATTGGCGTTGTCCTTATGCAAGAGGGTTGGCCTTTGGCCTTTACTAGAAAACAACTGTCTGAACGAAATTTGGGAAAATCAATCTATGAAAAGGAAATTTTGGCTATTCTGCATGTCATTGATCTTTTACACCCTTATCTATTAGGGCAATGCTTCCAAATTATTATAGATCATCAAAGCCTCAAGCATTTTCTAGAACAACGCATTTCCTCCTCGTAGCAACAAAAATGGGTGACTAAGCTCTTTGGATATGATTATGAGATCATTTACAAGAAAGACAAAGACAATGTGGTTGCGGATGCACTTTCCGAAAAATATGAAGATGAAGGGTCCCTTTTTTCTCTCTCCTTCATTGTACCAGATTGGATCCAAGCCGTTTGCCAGGAATGGCTACACGATCCCAAAAGTTCGCATCTGATACAACAATTGCATTCAAATTCTCCAGTTTCCCTAGGGTACTCTTGGCTCCATGATGAGCTTTGATACAAAGGCCATTTTTATTTAAGTAAACAGTCAAAACTTAAATCCATGATACTTTCTGAGCTTCATGCTACACCCACAGCTAGTTACTCCGGGTTTACCAAAACCTATGGCAGGGTCAAACGTTCTTTTTTCTGGGATGGTATGAAATAATACATTCATAATTTTATGGATGAATGTGATGTGTGTTAACACAACAAGGGCGAAATAGTCAAATCTTCTGGCACACTACAACCACATCCGATTCCACCCGCTATTTGGTGAGATATCTCTATGGATTTTATTGTAGGCTTACCTAAATCAGGCAATAATTCAGTCATCATGGTGGTAGTTGATCATCTTTCCAAGTATGCTCATTTTTGTGCTCTTTAAGACCCATTTACAACCTCCATTGCGGCTCAACTTTTCATGGATCAGGTCTTCAAGCTTCATGGCATGCCACATTCTATTGTTTCTAATTGCGACCCAACTTTCACTAGCAATTTTTGGCAAGAACTGTTCAAGCTACAAGGCACCCAATTGCATCTCAACACAACTTATCATCCCCAGATTGATGGTCAAACTAAAGTTGTCAACAAGTGTTTGGAAACATATTTGAGATGTTTTTCCTCGAAAGAGAAAAATCAGTGGGCTCAATGGCTACCACTAGTTGAATAGTGGTACAACACTTCATACCATACAGCTACCCGCGTGACTCCTTTTGAAATGGTATATGGACAAAAGCCACCTTTAGTTCTCTCATATTTTCCAGGTGTCTTGAAGGTTTAGGCGGTTGACCAAACGCTTACAGTTCGAGAGGATATTCTCTGTTCCCTCAAAGAGAATTTGGTCATGGAACAGAATCGCATGAAGCAACAAGCATATAAAGATCTCTTTGAACATCAATTTGCAGAAGGGGATCAGGTGTTTCTTCGACTGCAACCTTACAAGAAAAATTCCCTCAAGGCTGACCATTGTCAAAAACTAGAGCCCAAATTTTATGGTCCTTATATCGTTCTAAAGCATGTGGGATAGGTGGCCTATCAGTTAGCTTTGCCCGGTCATTCTAAGCTACATCCTGTTTTTCATGTTTCATTCTTAAATAAGGTGATTGGAACTAAGTGCCAAACTCAAACCAACCTTCACGAGCTGGATGAAGAAGGATCCATTTGGATATAACCACAAGTAGTTTTGGACCAGCATGAGCATCTCCTGCGTCAACAAACCATCAAGGAAGTGTTAGTCTACTGGAAAGATACAACCCCAGCAGATGCCACTTGGGAACCAACTACCATTCTGTAGCAATTTCCACATCTCAAGACTTGAGGACAAGGTTGTTTTTAAGGGGGAGGACATTTTACGGACCTAACCCCTCACATAGGTAGAATAATATATTATGATGTAATAAAGGTCAATATTAATAAGGCCTGGCAATAGGAAGAGTAAGTTGAATGTAAGAATACCTAATAGAAGCTTCCACTTCTAGAAGGATCTTCCTCTAGATGGTTCTTTTGATAGACATATTTAGTATAAATAGGAGTCAAGGGTATGAGAACTTTTGTCTTGGATATTATTGTAATAGAGATCTGCTTTGTTGGAGGTTTCCCCCTCGAAGAGGCAAGTGAACATTGCTCTCAGTAATCAAAGTGCTCTTTCTGGTGTTATTCTAATATCATTTTCGTATTATTGTGGTGTTGTTCTTGTTATATTGTTCTTCATCTTCCATTTCTAGCATTTTATTTCTGTTCTGCATACTTTTTTATATCTGAAATATTACACCATGTGTCCAAAGTTGTTACATTTGTAGCATTCCACTTCAGTGCTCAAAGATTCAAAAATGTTGTAACTTCTTCTCTGTGTTTCACTAGGCCTTCTTGGATAACACTTTTGTGTATAACTTTCAAAGTTGTTTATGTTCCTATTGTTAGCTCTGCAATTCACAGCTTTATGTCCAAAATTATTGCATGCATAACATAAACCAAAAAGATAGTTTGATACCTGGGAGTTGAAGATCTTATGAAAGGAGGTACTCTTATGAATCCTTCTTCTTCCTGAGGCCTATCTATTTTTGTCGATCGTTGATTCTGAAATATGAATCTTCTCGATGGAGGAGTGTCCCTATAATTTTCTTTTTACACCTTCCTATACCCTTTGATTGTTTCTGCATATATTTTTGGATATGTTTCTTGTTCTGTTGTTTTGGAGATTGATCCCTTTTCTGTCTGATTATATCCAAGTCCAGACTTGTCATGATGAGGTTTTTGACTGTTGAAAATGTCATTCAAAACTTTTGAGTTCTTCTGCATATTTTTCTTTTGAAGATCCTTTCTTAATGTGACAATTTATGCTTCCAATTTTCCAATGATCATGTCTCTTCCTTCTAGTTGTTCTTTGAGCGCTTCTTCAATTATTTTATATTCTTCAATTTGAACCTTCAAATTTGTGATCATTTGTTCTAGTTCTTGAGTGTCTTCTTTCTTGTCTAGTTTTGCTTGTAGTTTCTTGTTTTTCTTCTTTTCTCTTCTGATAAATTCTATGGCACACAAAAATTCTTCTCGATAGTCAACTTCTGCCTCTTCATATTCTTCTTGAAAACTTTCTTTGTGGTTCTTTTTACTTTATATGTTTTTTTTCTATTTGAGTAACCTTCATACTTTCTCTTTTTTTTATGAGGACATTTATTAGAAAAATGACCAATACCATCACAATTAAAACAAATCAAAGTAAGCTTACCTCTATACTTGTCGTTGGTTCCCTTGTTCAATCTTCTGAAAAAGTTGGCCACTTCTTCATCATCTTTCGAGACGTCACTGTTGTTGCTATGTTATTTTTCTTTTTTCTTTCCCTTTTGCTTTGACCTTCTGGATGCTTTGAAGGCTGCTTCTTTTATATCCGGATTTTCCTGTTCAGTTCTCATTTCATATGTTGTGAAGATTCCATGTAGTTCATCCATGCTTATTGAGTTTAGATCTAATCTTTCTTCTAGTGTTGATATCTTAGGGTCAAATCTCATAGGAATAGATACTAGTACCTTTTGAACAATTACATATTCTTTGATTTATTCTCCTAATCCCAAGATTGCATTTATTTTTTCATCGACTCATAAAAAATAAGCTACAATGTTCTCATCTTCCTTCATCTTTAGTTGTTCGAACTGACCTCTGTAAGTTTGAAGATTTGTTTCTTTGACTTTTGAATCTCCTTCATAAATATTTAGAAGTTTGTCCCAAATCTCTTTAGCGGATTTACAATGTGCAACTTTGGTGAATATTGATTCTCCAAGACCATCTAGAAGTGCATTTGTGGCTTTGGAATTATTATGACCGAGTTTCATAGCTTTGTCATTTTTCATCGGAACTGTTGGTGTTGTGTATCCATCTACAATTGATTATCAAATTTCAAATCCCTGTGCCTATATATATGTCTTCATCCTTATGCTCCAAAAGGAATACTTTTGTCCATCAAACTTTGGTATTCCATTTTTATACATGTTGTTTCTCTCCATGATCTACCTTTCAGTGGTTAAAGTGATTTTTGAAGGAACCTGCTCTGATACCAATGGTTGAATTAGTGAGAGGGGGGTGAATAAGTAATAGAGCAATCTAATCCTTTTTAACCATATAATACAAGTGTTATATCAATGTAGCATTATAATCCAATATTTTTAAAGTAAATAAACAATGAACAAATGAAAAATCATACACATACACAGTACACCAGTGTTTTTACGTGGAAACCCAGAGAGGGAGAAAACCACCGAATGATTTTTCTTATATGTCTTGAAGAATTAAATTCATTGGAAGCACAAACTTCCTTTGTTTTCCAGCTGCAACTGGAAGGAGGCTCTGACCCCCTAGTTTCTCAGGATACAACCTGAGGGAAGCTCCAACTCCCCAATTCTCTGGCTACAACCAGAAGGAGGCTACAACCCCCTATGTTCTCCGGCTACAACTGGAAGGTGGCTACAACCACCTGTCCTTGCCCCGTCAAACCTCCTTGATGTATAAGTAGAATGATGGAACCATTGTCACACTATCACTGTGAGATATACTATTGTAAACCTATACCAATAAACCTGCACCAAACAACCTATACCAATAACTTGAACCACGTATCAACCATGCATCAACATGTACCTCAACATGTGATCAACATGTACCATAAACAAGTGCATCAACCATGCACCAACCTGTACCAAACAACCTACAATCAAATTGTATTGTAAAAAATTGCATCAAACATGCACCAACCTATACCTCAACCTACAAACCTTCCTCAACTTTAACAACAAGAGACTATCATTTTTATCAAACTTTACTTTAGTCTCACATGACAAGTTTTGGATTAGTCAACAACCCTAACTTGAAATAATCATAAATATGTACCTGTAATGAATAAAGATATGAAAATAGTACACAATTTTCTTCAACATGTTTTATGCAATTCCTCCAGGTGTCACTACTTGGAACCTCTCGGAAAAGGAGTTATAGCAAAAATGGCATATCTTGTTGAATTCTGGCTTATTCTAGAGAGCATACTTGTAGAGCGTGCCCCACACGGAATATTTGTTGTATGGATCTGAAAATTTTACACAAAATACTAAAGACTGTATTCTAACCTGTTAATGCTTTGTAAATTCCCAGAGGTTGTCAGAGTAGAAGAAATTTATAAGAGGTAACTTTATCCAACCACTTTGAAACTGGAATCTAGCCCTACTAGCTTCAGAGAGGGATCTCTCTGTATGATTTAGATATGTTTTAAATTTAAGATATTAGGCTAGTTAAATAAAATGAGAATGACTGGTTTGTTGTTGTTTTTTGTTGAGTTGGATGAAAGGGATTTACACATCCATTGGGCTATGGGGTCTGTATTATAAATATAGAAATCCAAACAGTAACTAAAAGATTCTTTTCACAGGGCAAGATAATGCATTCATTGGATTCTTTAGCAGTAAAGTGATGAATAGCAGAAAATATGAGAATATCAATTAAAGCAAAGAAGCATTTAAGAATTTCTTCACTGTAATATCAGAAAGACAAACATAAAGATCTTTTAAAGCCGAAACAGGGTATACAAAGATAAATACTACAACATGCGTTACTTTTAAAAGATTAGATTAGAAAACAATATGACAACTAAGCGAGAAGAACATTTAACATAGAAAAAGAAGCATCACCAATGAATAACACGTGAGAATCCTGTGAAACATCTCTTTGTATTACTGGAAGATCTTTTGATAAAAATTACAGTCTTTTTAGCTTGCAGGGTGTAAATATCAACCCTCAATACTTCAAAGATTGAAGTATTTATAATCAAAATTACATATGGTCCTGTCATTAAATATCAAGACGTGGCAAATCTAAATTTAGCTAACTAACTTAACAAGATACAAAAATTTAGGAAACTGTTTGATGATTTGTTGAAACTTCATGCTGATTTCTGGGGTGAACCGTTGGTGAGGCCTCTGCACAACCTCGTCTGACTGGATAGTTGACTAGGCTTGGACACCTCATCACCTACTCAATCAGACTGTAAATCTCTTCCCATTGGAGGTGACTGGGAATGACGACTTTGAGTAATATTCGGTATACTTCATCCATCTCTGTGTACTTGGAAAAAGTTGGCTTGACGATGAAGATGTAACGGATCTCATGTTGTATGATGATGTCTGATTGTAAAGCATCTAAGAATGCCTTGCCTGTGATACTGCCTTGTATTCCTGAGAATTTCAAGCCATCTTTAGCCACGGTGGCTAGTTTCTTTTTATAATCGACAAGCATCATTAACTTGTCATTTATGACTCTTAAACCAGGAAGGCCTTTCTTCTACAAAGATTCAATCTTGCTGAAAAATCTTTACACTCCTATGTCCATGGTCTGGACCTTTTCCTCCAGCTGTAGCATTAGTCCTCTTTTGGTCACAACCCTCTTGACCTCAAGGATGGTCTCTGTCCTATCTTCAATTTTCAAATCCTCTAGCTCCTCCCTAGTTTTGTAATTCAGGAATTTGATGATCTCAGTAGCTTCTGTGGGCATCTCTCCCAATTCTCCTCTTATATTCTCAATAGCTTGCTTCCTTCTTTGCACTAGTTCGTTTTAATCGAACATGATTTGTACCATAGGCCATATCTCATTTATGGATTTGATGATATCCATCCAGGCACTTTCCTTGACCTCAAAAAGTGTTTTGCCTGCCATTGTTTTCTTTTGAAGCCGTTGTAATTCTTGTTTGAACTGGTCTGATGTTTGCTTCTCCTTGGAGTAGCTGGTTTGGTAAGAGGACTTGAGTTCTTGAAGGTTCTCAACCTCCTTTTTAAGTCTACTAATCTCTGACTCTTGCAAATTCATCTCTTCCATGGATTTTTCCAGTTCAACTGTTTTCTCCAAAGCTGTCAGTGGAGTTGCTGAGGGAATTTCTGTTGTAGATGTTGTGCTTACTCCTGTGAGTGGAACTGCGCTCAATGGAATGACCTCCATGGGCTTTGATTGTTCCTTCTCTTTTAATATTTTTTCCAATTCTGCTTCCATCTTCTTCAATTGTGCATTCTGCTCCATGATCAACTTGAGCATCTCATCTTTTTCCCCTTTTCTCTCAGCTATCTCCTTTGCCTGTGAATCTTCTGTTGGTGGCAGTTTCAACTATTTCCTCAGAGATGCTATATCAATATTTTTATTTTTAAGCATATCCTCGACTGCTTTCACATTAGAGGGATCATAGCCGATCTTAAGGATTGGTTCTTCCAATGTCTTAATTAAATCATCCTTTGCAAAGGATGATATCTTTTCTAATTTCAGTTGTGTCTGGACATTGCTCAGAGATACCTGTAACTTTGAGGCAGCAGTAGAAGCATTTGCCAATGTGGAGAAAACCATTTCTCCAGTTTCTCTGTGTAGATCCATTTGATCAGCAGGATGCACATCTTTAGTCTGAAATTCGAATGTTTCCCTTTTGTAATCGGACAACATTCTGTGTTGTGCAGTTGATGTTTGCTTCCAGAACTAAGCATAAGTTCTGCTAGTCAGTGCCTGATTTTTCTTTTTGATCAGATCATACTTCTAAAAAATACTCAATTTTGGTCCTACTTTGCTCGGTTGGTCGACTGGTGGAGAATTAGTGGGCTTCTTGGACAACACTATAGTCATGATTCGTTTGCTTCTTGTACTAAGAAGCAACCGATCATCTTTCATAGTCGAGGTGGATTGGGTTCCCTTTTCACCAGTCGTGTTAGGTGCATGACTGGTTTTTGGCCTCTTGGTATGCAATTGGAAATCTTCAGCTGAGACTTCAGTGATAGAAGGTGAAGTATCCTTCCTAGGTCTTTTCTCCTTGGGAACCTGTGGGGTAGTCGTCTGTGAGACAATGACCGAAGGGTCCTGCTGTTCTATTTCAACCAGAGTGTTTGGCTCCCATTCCGTTTGATTCGCGAATTTCTCTATCTCAGGCTTGGGTGTATGAACGTATGGGACATTTTTATTTTTAATCCTCATCTCAGAAATTATCCCGCACGGATCATAGTGCCATGTGAAACTAACAAAAAACTTTATTTCCTTCAACAATCTGTTTGCTTCCTCCCCGGTGCCTTGGTTATTATAGATGAAACATCCTATTTTCCCTTTGATTCTAAGTTGTTGCTTCTTTTTTAGAGACATGAAATGTATGTCATCTGAATTAATCATTTGCCTTATGTACTCCAGAGAAAATATCCTCACAGGTAGGTACTTGGGTAGTTTGTATGGAGCCAACTCGCATCCATAAACTCTGATCTTAGTGTGGTTTTGGTAAAGATACCAATCGCCAGTTTTAGCAAGATCTGAGAGGTGTAAGATCCTCTAAATATCCTCATTTATTCTTGGTTCAGGTCTGCCACTGAGCATGCTCACCAATGGATGGTAAAATTGCTCGATGAATTGTTTGAAGTTAAATTCTGTAGAATTTTTCCTGAGTAGTGAGGTCCAAGCTATTACTGCCTGCGACCTTCCATCTTTGTCCATATTTTGCATTGAGAAGGAGAATTTGTCCGCTTGAAATAAAATGAACATGTAATCCATTATTGAGGAATACCGGAGCATGCCCTCTGTGGTGAAATTTTAGAATTGTTCATGAATATTTTCTGCCAGGAAAGCGTTGTAGCCGAACTGAGTGGTGGGTCTCTCATCGGTGGAGAAAATGGACAGAAAAACCAATATGGGTTCATCCACCCATTGATCTGAAAAATACCCCAGTAGAGCACAGAGCGACGATATGACTTGGTTTCCCTTCACTGAGAACATGGAGGAAGGATATGGGGGATTTGTCTTGGGGAGCTGAGCGACCCGTGGGAGAAAAAGCTTGAAAATCTGTGCTCTTTGGGGAAATGATAGTTTCTGGTATAGTTTTGTGATGATTTCAAGATTGAAAGGGGATGTGGATTCAGCTCTGGGTATCTGCATCATCTGATCGATGGCTTCAGGTGTAATAAAAAATAGATTCTCTCATGATGAAGATACTATGGCTCTCTAGTCGGGAATGTAGTGGGCTTGGCATTTGAGGGCGAATTCGGAGAAATGGTGAACCTGGGGGAAACGATACAGGGGAAGGTTTGATTCCCAGAGTCCAATTTCATCACTCTGGTCCAAGAAAATGTCCTTTAGCCATGACTGTAAATCTGTGAAGTCAAATTCGCATCTGGTGTCTACGATTAAATGATCTTTATCGGCCAAATGAATCATGTCAAGATCGATAGGAGGCAGGAGGAAAGGATTTTCTTCGGCTTCTGCTTTCTTTGATTTTGGTTCCATCACTGTCAAAATACCCGCAAGTAAAACAAAAGTTAGCGGGGATGATTGTGGCTTTGGACAACTAACTGAAACAGAGAGGAAACGGGGAGAAAAAAACTCTCTCGTGCAGTGACGAGGTAAATGATGGGTAAATGAAAGGAAACGATGGTTTAGAGAAAATGGATACCCATTGGG
>ML796915.1:457536-470541 GCA_009831015.1 Picea engelmannii | reverse complement strand
TCAACCATGATAAGACAATAATGATTCATCTTTTCATCAATTCACCACTGCATCATATATATCAACCATGCATCATGTATCAATGACAACTCATTGATCCATCTTCATCAATTCATCATATCAATGATCCATCTTTATCAATTGGTTTCCACTTGGACATCTATCATTCTCATCAAGGGCATCATAACAATGATCCATCTTTATCAATTGGTTTCCACTTGGACATCTATCATTCTCATCAAGGGCATCATATCAATGATCCATCTTTATCAATTGGTTTCCATTTGGACATATATCATTCTCATCAATGCATATTCATTGTTCATCAATCATCAATCAATCAATTACTTGACATCAATCAGACCAAACCATTTGCATCAATGACATATGATCCAACAATATCTCACATAATCAAACCATTGGCATCAATGACAACATGATCCAACAGGGAAACACTTTTTGAGGCTATAAACATAGGGTAATATTCTCGGCTATCTTTCCTTAGCCAAGCAAGATTCGAAAATGATTGAGTAAGATAATTCATATATTTTCCTCAACATTGTTTTGTCGACCATACTGGGGAGATCTTCCATATCTCTCTAGGTGATTGTATGCTTGATCATCATTGCATATATTTATATTTCTGATATTGATTCTTTGACTATTTCTTTTCTTCAAGAATGTACCCGTTGCAAGGCATCCCAATATTGAACCCGGCCTTAGAGATCAAATGAACATTTCTTTAACCTTGTTTAATACCATCTTAGAGACCACTAAGACCCGGGTTGAGCTTGAACACTCATGGGTAGCAATTGAACAAGACATAAGTTTCTGAGAACGTTCGGAAGCTAGGAAAACATAACCTAGGAATCATCCATAGTTTTTTTCCTACAGTTTTGATCTTATTTTTATGTCCTTAACCCCTTGCATCTTTAGGAGAAGAAGAGGTTTATCACCTGAGATCAATCCTATTGCTAAAATAGGAAGACGAAACGTTGTTTTGTTAGTCCAACAAAGTACTCCAAGGAGAACTTTGTCTGATTCATCCAGTTCATCTTTCTCTCCCTTACCTATTGTTCACAATATGATATCCAGTGGTGGATTTGGTGGCACTGGAGGTGATTCTTCATCTTAGAATTCCACATCATCAGTGATTGGTAGCTTGTATAGTCATCAAGTCCTTGTCCAATCTACTACAAATCCTGCCAAAGTCATTAAAAATTATGGGCTTTTGCAGTTTGAAGAAGATGCTACAACTACTCCATGGCATGTTTCCTCCCCTCTTAACCTAGCACCTGCTACTCGTCCACTTCCTAAATTCAAAGACCATCTCCCTAGGTTGTCACTATGAATGAACACTTGGTGGCATTTTATAATTCATGTCACAACACAGGAGCCAATGACAATGACACTTGTATGTCCTTATTTGTTAATTCCCTTGAAGGGAAGGTTGCGGCCAATTTCTTTGACCTTCCTCCTAAGATTATTTCCACTTGGGAGGAGTTAGTCTATTGGTTCAAGTCTACCTATGGGAATTCCAAAAGCCCAGTCAAGCAGTTACGGGAGTACAATAAAATTGCTTATAAGGATGATGAAACTATCAAGTATTTCAACTTGCGTTTCACCAAATTATATAGCCAAATTCTTGAACTCATTCACCCCTAGAACCAAGCTGGTTTCATGCATTATTATAATTATTTACCTTTCCCCTATCGTCATAGACTTGAGGAAAAGGCCATTGATAACCTTGGTTATTCTTTACATACTTGTTTAGAGTATGAAGAACAACTTGAAAGAACAAGTCTTCCTAAGGGAGATTCAGTTAAACAAACGGATATGTCTGCCATATTACAGTTTGTACATGACATGAATAATCAAATGATATCATATGAGTGGAAAGGAAATGTCCCCTCTCTTACCCCCAGGGCCTCATCTTCTTCACCACCTTTTAAGAATCTTAATGAAAATAAATTTCAACCTAAAGCCATCATGCCTCGTAGTTGGTGTAACTTTTGTGAGGAACACCATGAGGAAAGTATGTGTGAGGTAAAGAGGAGTGCCAAAGATAAAATATTTTGTAAAAGACCTGAAACTACTATTTTTTTCCTAGACTTTGTAGATCCATAGGATGTTATGATCATAAATACAAGGAATAAATCCTATGCTCCAAAAGGTAAATATGATCCTCCTCGCACTTCTTCTAGCCCAAGATCATCTTCACCAACTGGTTTTGTTTAGGTTTCTAAAGCTCCTCACAGTCAAGGAACTACCTCCCTCTTCCCTCTTCTAAATACAACATTCTCAATCAATTGGCCAATATTAAAGATGATGCTACCCTCCTGGACATGGTTGTCATCCCTGAGCAACAAAAGCATCATAAATATTTTATGGAAGAAAAATATTCCATTGTATCCAACCTCTTTGAAGAGGTAGATGAAGAGGATTCAGCTGTAAATAAAGTAGATGTACATAACTTTAGACACCACGTAAAAAAAAACCTTGTTTTTTTATTTCTGTAAAGATTATGGACAAAATATCCCAATGTTGTCTCATTGATGACGGTTTGGACCCAAGTGTAATATCGAAGATTATTATGGAAGAGATAGGCTTGTCTTGTACAAATGAAAATGCCAGAAGAATTTTATCTTATAATAGTTTACAACAAACAACCATAGGTGAAATCAAGGACGTGACCTTGGTTTTGTGCACACATCCTGAAATAAGGACAACCCTTAATATTCAGGTAATTAATATGCTAGTGAGTAATTACTCGATCATCTTAGGAAGAGATTGGCAAGTTTTGACGGGTGGATACCTCTCATTCGATGGGAAAAACTTATTCATTCCTCGGAATGGTAAAAACATCATAGTCCTAAGGGAGGGAAGAATTTCACCTTACATAGAAAGCATCCCACAACCTAATGTGAATTATATCGAGGAGGACCTATGAGTGTATTACATCTTCGCAGATGAGGAAAACACTACCTTGGAACAAATTGACATAGAATATGGGATGTAGCATATGCACTTTAATGGTTCATGTTCCAATGAAGGAAATCGAGCTGGTATTATCTTGTACTCTACCGTGGGTAAAATTCATAATGTTTCCTATAGGTTAGAGTTTTCTTGCACAAACAATGTCACTGAATTTGAAGCGTTGCTTCTAGGCATTGAAAATTCCTATAATCTAGGTTGTTGTCACCTTACAATTTTTGGGGATTCCAAACTTGTTGTAAACCTTGTACGTAAGATATATTCTCCTAGCAGCAAGTTAATGAAACTTTACACCCAAACTATTTGGGCACTTATCTCGAACTTGCTATCTTTCAACATCACTCATGTTAAAAGGGAATTGAATTCAATGGTTGGCAGGTTAGTTGTTTTTGCAGCCTCTCCTACTCGGAAACTTCTTCCACAAAGACCTGATTGCGCCTTTCAATATTTGTATCATCTGCATATCCCTGATAATGTAGATTCATGGAAGGTCTTCCCTAGTGATGAGAGAATCTATGCTTTCATCCAAAATGAACCTTATAAGCCTAATGAAATTATATCAATGGAAGATAATAAAATTCCTAAGGGCTTGAATCCTCTAGAAAGTTCATTGTCATCGAGTGATGTAGGAAACAAAGAAAAAAATAGAGAAGAGGAGTCGAAAAGGAAAGTGGTTAAAACCATTTCCTTGAACATTGGAACACCCGAGTGTCCAAAGAATGTTAAAATAGGTGCCCAATGTTTTGATGAAGAAAAATTGAAGTTCACTAAGTTGCTTGGTGAATTTCAAGATGTTTTTGCTTGTTATTATGAGGATATTCATGGTTTTGATAATGCTATTATACACCATGCCATTCCTATCAAGGAAGACATAAAACCAGTTAGGCAAAAACAAAGACCCATTAACCCTGCACTGGAAGCAACTATTCGAAAGGAGTTGGAAAAACTCTTGAAGGCTAGGATAACTTTCCTTGTTAAGTATTCTGAGTGGGTTTCTAATTTGATTCTTGTTCGGAAAGAAACATGTCATATTAGGCTATGCATTGATTTTCGTGCATTGAATAGAGCTAGTGTTAAAGAAAATTTTCCTCTCCCGAATATGGAAATGATACTGCAGCAAGTTGCAGGGTCACAGATGATATCCTTACTTGACGGTCTTTCTAGTTACAATCAAATCAAGGTAAAAAAGATAGATAAATATAAAACCACTTTTATCACTCGTTGGGGCACTTTCACTTATGAACGTATGGCTTTTGTTTATCTAATGCAAGTGCCACTTTTCAAAGAGCTATGCAAATAGATTTTGACGATTTGATCGGTAAAATTATTCAGATTTATCTTGATGACTTAATTGTGTATTCTAAAAACTGATCAGATCATTTCGATCATCTTAGAAAGATTCTCATGCAATGTAGGAAATTTGGCATTTCTCTAAATACTTCTAAGTCTATTTTCAATGTTACCAAGGGAAATCTCCTTGGACACATTGTCTCTTAATCAGGAATAAGAATATATCTCGAAAGGATTGTTGTTATCCTAAATCTTCCTACTCCTACTTCCAAAAAGGAGGTTCAAGCCTTTATGGGTGTTATTAACTTTGTCCGTAGGTTTGTTTCTGATTTTGTTGTAATGGTCAAGCCAATTCACAATCTTCTTAAGCAATATCATTCCTGTTCTTGGACAAATGATGTCGAAAATGATTTCGTAGGAATCAAGAAGGCAATCAGTTCCGCACCGGTTTTGGCAAAGACGGATTTTGAGAAATAATTTATGATATATACTAATGTCATAGAGGAAGCAAGTTCTTCTATCCTCATGTAATATGATGACCAAGTAAATGAAAAACCAGTGGCTTACATGAATCAAATATTTTCAAATGATGATTTTAAACATTCTTTTATTGAAAAGCATGCTTTCGCTCTTGTTAAAAATGTTGAAAAAATTTGTAACTTCATCTTAGGTAAGCATACATTGGTAAAAGTCCCTTTACCTGCTGTCAAGTTTTTACTCTCACAGATTTATCTTTCAGGAAAGATTACACATTGGCTTGCCAAGATTCAGGAGCATGATCTAACCATCATGACTTCTAAAACTGTCAAGGGACGTGACTTAGCCCTTCACTTAGCTCAACATGCTAAAATAAGTGAATAAATTGATGAACAAGATAGTCTCTATCAACATTGTTTTACATTGAAAATCAAATCCTTCCTTTGTCTAAACATCCTTGGTATAAATATCTGGTGTATTACTTGCAAAATCAAATATGTCCAGATAACTTAGACACTCATCAAAGAAGAATGCTCTGCCTCAAATCTGCTAGATACATCATTATAGGAGACTTCTTGTTTATGAGGTATGTCAATGGTATGTTACTTCATTGTGTGAACAATGAGGAAGCACATAAATTGTTGCAAGAGACTCATGGATCTTCAAATTATGTTATTCATGTAAAAGGTCACTTTTTTGCTAAAAGCACTACTTCTAATATTATCAGGAAAGGGTAATATTGGCCTTCAATATTTCATGATTCTTATAATTTTTCAAGATCTTGTGAGAAATGCCAGAAGTTTGCTGGAAAATAACGTCTTTCAACCATGCCTTTACACCTGTCCTCCCTGAATTTCCTTTTTCAAAATGGAGTTTGGACTTTATTAGTCCTATTAATCCTCTATCTTCATCAGGGTAAGTTTTTATCTTGACAACCACAGATTAATTTACGAAATGGACTGAAGTTGTCCTGCTTAAGAATTCGCAGGATGAACATGTGATTTCTTTTCTTGAAACTAATATTTTTTCCATATTTGGTCTTCCTTTGTAAATTATTACAGACAATGGTCCCACCTTTATTTTTGCTAAGCTGACCTAGTTTTTAGCTAAATTGGGGGTTAAACATTTTACCTCGTCAACTTATTATCCCCAAGGTAATGGGCAGGCCAAGTCTACAAACAAGAATATGGTTAGAATTATAGAGAGGCTCATTGAAGATAAGCCTCATCAATGGAACACTCTCCTCACTTACTCCCTTTGGGAAGATTGCACTACCACCAAGGTGAGCATTGGTTGCACCACTTTCCAGCTTGTTTATGGTCAAGAAGCCATTATTCCTACCAATCTGGAACTTTCCTCCCTAAGGTTAATGCTACAAGTTGAAGAATTAAATTCTCCTGATGTTTCTCAAAGAATGAATGCACTTTTGAATTTAGAGGAGAAAAGTATGTTTTCCTTGGATAATATAAAGAGAAGCCAATAGACTATTAAAATATATTTCAACAAAAGTGTCAAGGTTGTCAAATTTAAGGTTAATGAGAAGGTATTGTTGTGGGATTCATCTCATGCTAATAGAGGAATGCATTCAAAGTTTCAAAAATTATGGTTGTGTCCTTTTAAGATCGCTTTTGTCCTGGGCGCAAATTCTTACATCCTAAAGGACTTACAAGAGCAATTGTTTTCCTATAGCACTAATGATTCCCACTTAAAACACTACGTGGAACCAACTTGAAAGTTGTAACGTTGTATGGAATGTTTTTTGTATTAGAGTTTGTTTTATTTTCTTCGATTTTACATTTCTGTTATTTCATTTATGTTTATTTCAATTCTGTTGTTTCAATTCTGCTGTCATTTCTTGCTATTTTTTTTTTATTTGACTTTATTTCTGGTCAAAATAAAATGTTGGATCAGTTTTTCCACAATGACATTATTCTGCAAAGTATTGTTAATCAATAACAATCAGGTTACATAGTTGTCATGATGTTCCCCTTGAAAGCATCATTGAAATTGTTATCGGCTTCAACTGTTGTTTTATAAGATAGTTGGTTTTATCCCTCTGCATATTTCCCTTTTCTTCCATCCACTCCAAGATTCAAAAGAGAATATCAAAAAAAAATCTCCTTGAAGTCAAGAATGTTTTACTATGATTAATCGAATGATTATGCTTATAGGGATAAAATACTTAACACTTTCCATGAGTTATTCCCAAAATCCCAATCCTTTTTCTCTTAAATCCGCTCACTTCCCCCTACTGCATAATCATTATGATGTATATCTTCTTGATATGATGTTTACTGTTCTGCAAAACTAGAAATTTTGAGTTCTTAATCTGTTGGAAATAGAATTCCTTGTGGAGTCTCCAGTTTGTTGACAATTAAAATCACAACGATGAATTCCGCCTGCAAAGGATTACTAAAACACTATTATTTATTTATGATGATAATATTTAAATAGTAGGTGGGACCCCCTTGTAGACTAGAGGTGCAAATATAGACATGTTACACTCATATGTTGTTGTTGTTATGATGTTGCCTACACAGTCCTATACTTTTGATGATGCAGTATTGGTTTCATTTGATATGATAAATGGGTGGTTGATGCATTGTTGCTAAATGTTGTTGATATTTACTTGTGATACAAAGCAATTCTATGGTTATGAGAATCATATTGTTTACAGGTGCTATGTTATTTTATGTTATAACATTGGTTACTAATCCATATATGATTTATTCAAAGGGTGATAAATTGGGAGCTTGATCAAAACAAAAAAAAAGGAACTATGGATAAGTCCTAAGCCCATGATAAAAGATTGCATACAAACTTTAAATGAATATATGAATTGATACAAGTGGTGGACCTAGTTGTTATACTATGCACTTTGTTAAAGAGTATATATGGAGGCACATATGGTAACATTAGTATGTGATTATCGTTGAATTTACGACATAAGGTTAACATATAGTTATGATATGTCTCAGATGGCGCACTATACAATTGATATGGTATCGAATCTATACAAAGGATATGGCATTGAATTTTAGATTGGATATGGTTTGATTTTAATGGTGGATGTTATGTTAATGGGTTGACTCACACATGGAATTGAATAGGGCTAGGTGAGGAAGTGACGTGCATTTACTGCACATCACTCCAAACCTCCCTTGAGCCCGTCACCCTAGCATAGTTTCATTGTTGCTCTTTTGGTTGTGGAAGCTCCACGATTTCAGGATTGGAAGGGAAAAAATCGACCAGTTCGTCATTGAAGCGATTTTCTCATAGGTATGGCTCTTATATTTCCATCCATGATGGACTCTCTGTATTATGAATCAAATGGTGGCTCAAGATTGCATGGGTTCTGTGTTTCCTTGAGTTTTTTACGGAGTGTCAATATTGTGTTTTGGGTTCTCTATGATTACTGTGAAATGTTGGCATTTGTAAGCGAAGTAATGGGTGTTATTGATTATAAAGTTTGTGAATTAGTTATTTACTCGATCACCTTGTTTTTTTATGATGATTCTTTGTGAAAAATGGTGGCAGTGGTGCAACGGGCTATGATTTTTATGGTTGAGGGGTTTTAACCACCATTATGTGTATCAGTTTTTGTCAACTATTCTTACCTCTCGATCGTTGTTATGATTCTTTATCCAAGTCGCAATGCAACAGTCAACAGTGGTGTAGTTATTTTGGCTAAGCCTCGAGCTATTGTTTGATGACTCGTTCTTCATTGTCATTTCACTGAAAGCTTTCCACAGTCCAATCTTGGCTGGCCCAGAATGTTTAATAGAGGCATGTGTATGTATCGAGTTGATACAAGTTGTGTCTTGATATTATTTTGACAAAGAGTTTTCACACCCACCCTCTCATCTCTGCTATAATAATGATTGTTATGTTGTGTGGCCTCACTGTTAATTGTATTTGAATGTTATTGACCTCCAACGTGTTGTAAAGAGACATGGTCTCTCTGTGTTTTTGAGTACCCTTCATTGTTAAATTAACCGTCTTCCTCTCCGCAAGAAAATTTTTAGAGGCATCAGTGTGCCTAGGTTGTTTAGCTCAAATTGCCTTATTTTCCACTCAGGCATTCTCTTATGGTTCTATCAAGATCTTGTGGTTATAATTTGAAGGATTTTGGTGTTTTTAAAGAGAAGGGATCTTTGTTTTTTCAATATTACGTTGTGGCCTATGGTTGTTTCTTGGTGGTATATTCTTAAGGATATAAAATACCATGAGATCTTTGTGTTTTTTAAAGACAAGCAGACTTTCGATGCCTCTTTGCATTTAATTTCTAAAGATCCTGACTTGGAGTCTGACTTGCTTCTACCTTCCTCGAGCACCTCCTGGCGTTTGTCAAGATTTTGGGTTTAATGATTGTGGAAATTTTAAAGGCATGGGCTCCCTCGCTTCAAAAACCATCTCTTGGTCGAATCTTTGTGTGTCCTCTATGTGATGAATTCATTTGAACAGAAAATAAAAGTATGCTTACCTACCGCCTGAGAGCTACCCTTCTAGTCAATTATGGTCTTTATTACTATGTTTAATTCTAGCATGATTGTTATTGCATTTAAGTTAAGAAGGTACCTCTGTGAGTGATTATTTCACCAAGCACGATCATGATTCTATCAAAGTTTAAAAGAGATACCTATGTGGCAATATTGTTATGTTCTCTTCATACATCATATAGTTCTATGGCTCATCCTTTTAAAAGGAAGTCTATATATATTGAGGCACATAGAGATCAAGCTTAGGGTAACAATTGTTTTGGTTGATTATTGTTGTCGATTCAAGACTATGTCAATTATATTGTCGAAGACTTGTGTATATGATAGACTCATCAAACGTTCTTTGGTTCTATCTAGATTTAAAAGGAAAATGTGTGTGTTTAAATAGGGCCTAATTTTTGTTAGAGGACAGTGATTGTTGACTGCTTATCCTGGGTGTATTATTGTTTGATTTCCAAGGATGAATGTTGGACATAGATAACAGGGATCATTGTGATAATTTTGTTTATTTTAGAAAAAAGAGATCAACGTTAGCACATGCAGTACCGTGGAATTGGAAATATTTGCATAGTCATTATATAAATGCACATATTGGCATAAATGGAATATTTATGGGAAATTAAATTGTTTTATTGAGACAACAAGAAGCTTGTATGCAGTTGAGGATCAGTGAATGTTTTTGTGCTTGGAAGTGGATGCTTTTTGGATTGAATTTAAAACAAAGTTATGATAGTTGATTGATTTAATTTATTTTATGAACAATATCCATTAATTTTCCTCTCATTTTCTCACTGTTTTGCTCATTATAAATCCCCTCACGATCCCCAATTCATTTTTCACGCCCTGTTCACTAAAATTAAATTAAAACTATGTATGACAGTGATAAAAAAATGACACAGAGATAGATGGCAACTGATATGTTTTGGTATTGTTGCACAGTCAATTGTTTAATGAATTGTTGATCAATAATCGTGTTCTTACTCCCTGTCATGATATCACTTTTTTTCTCAATACAATCCCCTCAGAGATCCCATGAACCCTATTTCACCCCTTGCTCATTTGACAATTGTTAAATAAATTTTATGGATTGGATTGCATGGGTCTGATGTTGATTATTGAGCCAAACTTTGTTTCATATTAAGAGAATGTCACGTATGGTCTGTTAAGATCTAGTTGCTAATAGTTGTTGGATACATTATGAGCTTCTTCAGCAGAGGAAGTCATGGTCGAAACAATAGGGGCAGAGGAAACTGAAATAGAGGGCCTAGAAGGCCCAGACTCTCAATACATTTCGATGTCGATCCTCAAGAGTTAAACCAACTCTTTCAAGATGGATTTTTCAATTGGATTGGACAAGGAATATTCCATACTAGACCAAAGAGGCCTCCCTTCTAGCCCCAACATGTTCTTGGTATCCTTGTGCCTCCTCATGTATCTTTGCAACCTAAAGTTCTCGAGAATGACAGATGGTAGGAGATTGTTCACCCAACAGTCTCTGACCATCGTGGTTGGCCAAATTTTTCATTACCCCCTCCTCCACCACCTATTAACCCAAAATGTTCATATTTCCCCTTCACACTCACCTTTACAGTCCTTCCACACAAGCAAAAGACTCAAAATCGAGGCCCACCATATGAATGACAAAGGAAAATATGTTGATGCTCCCTCCTCCCCTTGAGGTGACTCAGCCAAGTCAGTATCAAACTGTATGCACTTGAGAGATGACTGCTCCCATGTCATTAGTGAGATCAAGCCTCAAGGTTCCACCCAACCTAAGGCTAATTAAGGGTATTCAAAATGGGATAGTAGCAACAAAGGAAAAATTGCCTCTCAAAGTGGCAAATATGGCTTTTGATTATGTGTTTATTATTGATTTATTGAGGACAGTGGATTGCTGAAAGTTTTGTACAACCAACTATTTTTGGACATTGTGGATATTTACATGTTTGGATATAATTTGAAATATTTCTGATATTTAAATTTCAAATTGTGGAAAAATTATGGGATCCACAAGGAGACATGTGTTTGATTGATTGTCTAATTATGTTTATTTTGTTAAGAAATAAAAGGGAGTCACAAGGGGTCCCACCTACTAGTTATTATTTAAAAAAAGACCCTTAATTATTATTATTCCCCTAAACTAAAGATTAGTTAAGTTTTAGTTAACTTAACTAAATGAGGTAGTTGAACTACTTCAACTAATTTGGAATGCATAAAATCCAAATGAGAAGGAAGAACAAGTGGAGAATGGAAGGAGAAAGCATACTAAGGTTTTATCTTGAGTTTTATTGAGATAGTTCAATTTTCATTCATTCTTCAATTCATTAAAAGCCTAATTCTCTTTTATGACAACATGGTCCTATTGTAGACAATGAGGTTCAAAGTTCAACCATATCATTCAAATGCTTGTTTCAGAGGTGTTGATCTATCTATGATAGTCTGTGTAGACTTGTCTGTTTATGAATTAATTTTTGTGACTGATAAAGGATATTGTGCAGAGTCAAGTGGGCAACAGTTTGTGGCAAGATGATCTAGATTTTAAAGTTTAGTTTTTACTTCTTGTCAAACTACTTTTGTATGGTTTTCATTGAGGATATCTAGTTTTGACCTTGGTCCATGCCCCCACAAGGATTTTTGTAAAGAGAACGATTATTTTGATTTCTTGGAATGAAATAAAGTGATTGTTATTCTGTCTCATCTGTGTTAATATGTGACTTGGTATTTTTGATTTTGATCTCCACATTTACTTTTTGCAATCTGATATATTCAAAAAATTATATAAAAATGTTATATTTTGCAACAATCTTTTATTTTAAAAAATCACCCCAAGCCCTTGTAATTAATACTTGTGGATTGGGAAACACTTTTTGAGGCTATAAACATAGGGTAATATTCCTCGCTATCTTGCCTTAGACAAGAAATATTTGAAAATGCTTGAGTAAGATAAATTCATATATTTTCCTCAACACAAAGTATTGACATAAAATTTGCATAATTTAGGACTGCATGTAGGAGCTCAAACTTAGTTTAGATTTAGGGGGTATCTTAAAAGAAAAAGTGGAATTATTACCTCTAGGTAGTCATATCAATCTAGTTTTTTTCACACTAACAAATAATTTTATTTAGGAAAAAACATGGTCAAACCATACAATATTGTAATACAAAATTATGTGGCACTTCTGCCTTGTTGTTGGTTGTGATTCCTAGACCCTTTGTGCATCATAGATGACCTTGTCCCCACCCCTCCACCTCTGCTTTCTTACACTTTCCACCTATGTATTCCTTTCAATGCATTGTCAAAGACCATGGCATATTGTTCTTGAGGTCAAAGTTCCTAAGGTCATAGTTCCTAAGCTCAAATTTCTTGAGATCATAGTTCCTAAGGTCAAATTTCTTGAGGTTAAAGTTCTTGAGGTCATAGTTCATAAGGTTAAAGTTCTTGAGGCCATAAAAATGGTATGAGGGACTCATGGATGATATGTGATGCCTTAGAACACCACACATGCCCCATATAAATAACCTTTAGCCTATGAGTGACATATGGTCACCATTTCAAGGATTGGTGCACCAACAATGGCTCTTTAGGTACATTTCATATTCTATGCATGAAATCTAGGATATTAGGTGCTAAAAGTTTCCTTTATAGGTAATAGGCTTTGTGAGGGTCCTAGACCACCACATAAAACCTCCATAGGGAATATTTGGCCTACAAGTGGGATATGGTTTCCATTTTGAGGTTTGCACT
>ML796915.1:432182-456674 GCA_009831015.1 Picea engelmannii | reverse complement strand
TGAACTAAGAATGCATGATGCTCCATTTTGGTCAAATTAAGATTTGACTATTGTCCTCCATGATTTTGAACTTATAAAGTACATTATAACATGATTTTTGATTTCTTGGCACAACACACTAAGTGTCACAAGTGGACAAAACTAACATGATAAAAAAAACCTTGGTAATTTTAATGAATTCCTTGCAAAGTCATTATGAAAATGTCAATGCAAATATTTGGGTATAAAATGCACATGATAGAAAAACTCATTTCTAAAATCAAGAAAATCCCTTGGTACTTTTTTTAAGTGCTTAGTTTAAACTCAAGAAAAACATTACATCTTGCCCAAAGAGGTTGTGCACAAGGTTGCCTAGTTGTATTGGTGAAATAGTCTTTGGAGTGAAAACTACTAAGCACAAACACTTTCTTTAGCTAAGATGTTACAATAAGAGGGTTTAGTTTTATTTCAAATATGATCTTATATCAAGGAGTGTTCCTAGATCCAAACTCTCATTCATGCATCTAAGGGAATTGAGCCTTGGTGGGTGCCCTCACATGCCATTTTTTTATCATTGAGCTTTAACCCCCAAGATATAAGAACGTCCTTAATTATTTCCTTTATGGGATATAAACCATTAAAAATGGTTATATATATATATATATATATATATATATATATATATATATATATATATATATATATATATATATATATATATATATATATATATATATATATTTGTCGACTTCCAAGCTTCGAAATAGTAGATAGTCTACCAATAGTTTTTCTCATTGTGACATTTGAACAATTGTATACATGCTCAACACTTTATACTTTGATTCATTACAAGTGCTAACTTAGTTCATTATGTTTATACCCCAAGAGATGTATGTTGACATCTTGGTTTTTAAGGATTCATATATGGAATCATTAGTCTAGCAAGTTTTAGTTATTTGCATCCCTCTTAAACTTGAGTTAACACATGATGTGCCCTTTAAGATCAGATCCACTCCATGGAGGTACCCACTCACTCTTATGTTTCTTCTATATTTTGGCATTCCTTCTTTTTCATTATCTTGATTTTGAAATGTTGCACTCTGATGTCTTTAATGTGTGTGTTTTTTTCCCACTATTGTTGGTTTAAGAAGAAATATGTTTCTTAAATCGACAGAGAAGTCATCACTGCAACATCCAGTTCTATTGAGCACATTTTATACTGACTTATTCTTTGAGGACACTTGCGAGCAAGTGATCCGATTATGATATATTATGATAATGCTTTGCTTATGGGTTATTTTATGATGTCATTGTGATTATATGTTAATTTATAAATGTATATATGTATCAATAGGTTGTTATTGATGAGTTTCCCTGAGTGTGAAGGATATATGACAGGTTGATGATGTTGATGGCATCAACGAAATTTCTCAGACTCTAGATTGAGTCTGGGAGTGGACTTGAATTTGGTTGAGTTTTGAGCATTGATTTAGATATATACATATGATGATTTCAATATGGATGTTATGTATATCGACTATTCATAGTGTTCTTTTCAGTGGATGTAGGCTTGGAAACACTTGCTAATACGACTCACATAAGGAGTACTAAATGGGTCATGCACAAAAACCAAACAATTAACGGAGAGGTGTGGAAACATCCATGTCACAACCTACTAGCACTCCCATTGTGGCTTGAATGCATGGTTAACGATTACATCATTTTGATAGGTCCATGATGTCGTGAGGGTAGACTGAGACAGTCGCTCATGAATAATTATAAGGGGTGCACAATAAGGAGGAATCCTTATTCCTTAGAAGCCCTTAGTCTTTCACAAGGTCAACCAAGTGGAGTGTTGACTCCAAGGTTTGAAAAACTTCCAAAACTAGTCAAAGGAAAGTGGCACCCTTGGAGCATGGAGGTGCGTCTTGAAGGGCATGTCGCGTAATTAAATGTGAGTAAATAAAAAATCTAGAAGGCCTAGAAAACAAAATAAAATACTTATACTTGTTTTTACAGAAACTGGGAAAAATATATTAAAATTGTGGATGAATCCACTGATTTACAAAAGAGGGGCCATTATAGGCCTTTGAGAAGATGCAACTAAAGTAGAGACTATAACATATGGAGGATTTGAAACAAAAATAGTTTTGGTGTTGCATCCTCCTTTCCTGACAAGACTATTGTGGTTGAATTTCACCAAGTACAACCAATAGAATATACCATTAATACATAACGAGAAAAAATAACATGATAGAAACAAATCTCAACTACCCATCTCAAATTTGACCTGCTGATGCTCGAGAATTGCATCTGGATGAGGCTCATTAAGATCCAGAATTTGATTCACTGAAACTGAATTTTCATTTTTGAATGCTCCATGTTGACTTTCTGGCTTGTTTGGTTGGTGTTGTACTCCTTCCAGCTAGTATAGACGTCGCTGCATTACCTCCATGTTGATGCGTTGTTCCTCGATCTGGCTTCTTTGATCATATCTCTCATCTTGGAGTCTCTCTATCATATTCTTGTGTTGGGATAGAGTTTCAAGTTCAAATGTCCTAGTGGATCTGAGAGCTCCAAGCCGAATTCTCATCCTATGACATCCTATGCATTCTTCCTCAATTGAATCCACGTCCAATTGTCCAGAATCCACTAAGAATCCTTTACCACCATGCATGATTGCGGGCATTGGGAGAGATGCGTCCAAACTACTCGTCAAGCCACAAGGCCTCAACGAGAGGATAAAACTATGGAAAAAGGAGAGAGGAGGAGAAAAAGGTAGGTACAGAGGCCATGAGAAGGACAAGATAATAAACTGTGTAAGGGTAGGTGCAGAGACAGGTCCCAAGAGTCAATACGTGGGACCCTCTAAAACATGCTCTGAGAGAAAAATCGAGACAGGGTGTGGTGATTGAGAAGAAGGACCAGACGAAGAGAAAAATCAGAGCGTTGGGAGGGGAAAGACTGGACCTGATCCCTCTAAGTTACAATCTGGGCGAGGCATAAGCTAGAAGGAGATCAAGGTGAGGAATTCTGGATGGGGTGAGGAGAAAAGAGACTCTAAGGGGATAAAAACTAGACAACAAATGATAAGGGGTGGCCAGAGAGACTTACCCAGACCACTAAACATATTTTCGCATGCAGGGATGAGTACAGGACAAAAATACCCCATGTTTCATTTAATGGTGAATTCGTGCTCGCGTGAAAGGTCACAAAATCTTCCTTGTGCATTGTACCTTCAGCCTCCATGTTTCCAGACTTGAAGATGAACCTGGCGTCACCTTGACGCTTAAACTATGTGATTGGGATGTCACAAGCCCTTTCTGTCTGCTTCAGATCCTTAAATTCCTAAGCTCCCATGAATGTTGAAGGACAAAACTCCTGAGCATCCCAACCCAAGATGAAACACGCACTTGACCTGTTAGTCGTCGCTGCGCAATGGTCGATGGGACTTGCCTTCCTCCCTCGCCACCTTCTCCTTCTAACTTTTTCATGCTCTGCATGCTTTAACCTCATCTACCCTCCTGCTCTACTTTCCACGCATCCCCTCCACTTGGATATTTTTGCATTAAAGCCCCCAGGGGTCCCACCCCCGACCATTTCCGGTTGCTCGATCCATTTGTCCCTGCTTGAGATAGGACCTCGAGGGACCCCACCCCCACCCTTTTCCATGTGCCCATTCCATCTATTTATGTATTCGTTGGGGCCCCTACTAGCCCTACCCCTGACCTTCATGGACTGTCTCCCGGTCATGTGGTGCATTATGTAAGGAGGGATAATGATTCAACACCTTCCACGCCTAAGGTTCTAGGCGATTTCCCAATGGATTCATTCACCAAATTATCTTCTACATTGTTGTGTTCTCTCATAATATGATAGAAAGTTATCTTAATGGGGTGAGAGTCGACTCGTATTCGGTTGATTATTCATTTTAAGCTTTATTTTTTGGGATCAGTCCCATGAACCATCAACCTTATTATAGTTTTGGATTCACTTAGGACATTCAGAGCTTGAATTTGATGGATCTTTGCAAGTTGGAGACATTTTAGTAAGGTGTGGGCCTCTACTTTATACTTATAAGGTGTGGGCCTCTACTTTTTAGTAAGGTGTGGGCCCCTCAAATACTTATACTTGTTAGAAATGAGCATGTAAATGATTATTTAATTATAAACAAGAAATTAGCAAGAGTCTAAGCCTAAGTCTAAATCTAAATATATAATTAAATAAGTTAAAGGAATTGAGATATAGTCAAACTCTAGGAAAAGAGAGAATAAGAATTAAAGGTTGAGTAAATTCGCATGTGTGCATGAAAATAATAAAATGGATTTATAAATAAAAATATATTAAAACATGAGAGAATAGGGTGTCCACATAGAGTAGCATCTTGAGTCAATCTCCCACTAATCTTAACTAAAAGAAGATTAATAATCCAACTAAAACTAAGAACTAGTTAGGGGACGCTCAATAAATGATGGATTGGGGAATTGAGGGACAACTAAGAGGAAAAATAGGAGCACATTAGGGAAAGTGAGGGAAATTGTCTAATTAAATAAAATAAAAAGGGAAATTACATGTGCAACTTGGGGAGAGTGTGACACATGTAGTGGGTGAATAATCATTTATTTAAATTATTAAAAATTCATAATTTGTGCACGAGGACATGTGTCACTGAGAATTTTTCTATAAAAGAAATGAGAGAAAGGGAGAGGGGCGCTCACTTTTTAAAGTACTGTTATGCTGCCAAAAATTTTCTTGACTAAGTTTTACTTGTGACAGTTGGGATTCCAAACTTGGAAAAGAGTGGAAGCTCTTCATTGAGAGCCAAGTTTGGTGCTATTGGTTTCTAGTTTACTGTGTGTGACCCCTTTGCAGCTCAGGGGGATAAGGGGGAAGAAGAGTACCCCTAGAATTTGCTAGGAGGTACCGATGAAGTCGTGAGATTTACAAGCAAAGGAGATATAGTGGAGCAAATCTCCAGATTGAAGATCGACAACAACTTCGTCTCATTGGGTTACGGTATTTAAATCTTTTAATCATTGATATTGTGAATCATGATCTAACTAGTTGAATATGTTGTGCCTCAATTATTTGTTTAGTTACCATGTAATGTATTCATTTCATATGTATTTACTGTTTAATTTCCATCTGTAAGGATCGATAACATTATATGATATATATTTATTAATCTGAGATTACAGACTATGTCGATATAATGGAATCATGCCCTTGAATTCGAAAATAATAGAATTACCCTTATATGTTTCCTGAGATTTATTGTTCGATGAAGTGTGACTCACTCGATTTTTTTAAATTAAAACCTAAGCGAAATTTATTTCTCTTCTTCTTTCAATGTCAATGTTATATTACCATTCCTTTATCTTTTCGTGGAACCTAGAATAAAATTTCTTCAAGTCCAATGCTCTAATATACATATCATTAATATTCATCTTTCATCTCTCATCATGAGTAGTTGTAGAGGGAGGGAGCTTGATCAGACCCTTTAAGATTTCTTAAGTTGTGATGATTTTGTAGTTTCGATTATGGTTTTTGATCACAAGTTTTCTGAAATATGAGGGTGAGGGTGGGGTGGGGGGTAACATAGAGAAATATGAAATATAGAGAAAATATTAATATATGAGGGTGGGGGTGGGGCGAAACATAGAGAAATCTGAAATATAGACAAAATCTTATTAAATGAGGGTGGGAGTCTAGGGGGACATAGAGAAATCTGAAATATAGAGAAAATATTAATAGTTTCATATTTCTCTATTCCCCCACCCCCAACTTCATATATGAGGGTGGGGTATTAAAAATGAAGAGTAGAGTATGACACACAAATAATGGCGTCAATGCCTATTTGTAATTAATCTCATGAATACATATAAATACAACAAACATGTCTCGAGATAGAAAAACTACCTTGATTATACAATCAACCAATTGAGACAATATCTCAACTACACACCAAAATTGGAGCAAACTTAGTTGAACCAATCTTCTCAAATCCAACTAACAAAAATAGTAAACTAAGATAAAATTATCTCTAACACACCCCCTTAATTTTTATCTTCCGATTCAATCTCCTTTTCCTTGTTCATGTTTGTTGTGTTGGTGTTTGTTTGAATCATGTCCTCATCATTGTCTGCACTTAGGCTCTCTTCATTATGGGATTTATCTTCAAACTTGCTACTTCTTTCTCTTGTACTTGCATGAATAGTTTACTGCAAAGAACTAATCGTTGATGTCCATATAAAAGAAATTCATCTACCGAGATACATGGGTACCAACCGTTGTACTCACCAGCTCTCTAGAAATGATTTTCACCTACGTAGTTCATCAATATATTAAATACTTTGGTCCCACACACTATAATATTCTTCTATCTCACGTTCCCCCCTGAATCAAATATTCTCTCTTCTTCGACCTTCATCAAGCTTAGGATATGGGTACACCTGTCACCACCATACCTCTCACAGTGGTCTATTCAACAACTCAATCCACATCCTCTCTATGCATAAGAGGGATAAAATTATGCAAATATACAAAACACATATGCATGAATAATAGGGCTTATAAAAAACATGGTGAACTAACTTGTCTATGATGAGGCAATACAACTTGGACCAAAAACTCTGGGGTGTCAAATACAACCAATCATGCACCCCTTGCATTGCATATGCATCATTATTTCAGGTACAAAAGGCATTCAAAAATGCTTCACAAAGATTACCAATTAAATGCCTAATATATAATCCGATTACAACACTAAGATCATTCTCATCTTCTTCCACTGCAACAATTTTGTAATCATTCACATCTCAGGAGTCTTTGTCTTTGTCATTAGTATCTCAATTCAATGATAGGCTTGGATCTCCATGTTTTACTTGTTATAAGTTAGAGTAGCTAATTCTAAAAAAAATAACTATAACCATATTGAGTTGGCTAAGCTCAATAAGATTCAATAGATTTGTCCAAGATTCCAAGAAATTAGAAAAACAAATTTTCACATTGTTAAAGCATTGAATGTGTTTTCATCATCTTGGCCACATATTTTTATAGCTATCAATAGGTTGGCCATCACCTATCAAGCCATAAAATATATTTCATGGCCAATAAAATCCCACTATAGTGAAACCAAATTCATATTAATCTTTTCAACTTACCATGACTCCATTATCACCAGTGAAGTTATGATTACCCACGAGTGTGTTCACTCTCTTCGATGTCTATATTCTCTTCAAAGAAATGAACTGGGCCATCTGTGGCTTTACCAAGATGCTCACATGTTTGACATATTCGATGTTATTGGTTTTGAGTTCAAGCAACAATCAGGGCCCATGGATGGATTGATTGTACGCAAGTTTTAATTCAGCTCTTCTCTATATGAGAGAAAACCCCTCAATCGATTTTCCTTTGCAGCAGCGGATTACTCATCTTAATGAACACATGGGCCCAACATTATGGGAAAAAATATTTTGATCAATAGAGTCCCCATCGACTCCAGTAGGCTTCGAATCCCTCCGGAATCACGTACTTTCCTTTGTTGGAAAAATAACTGAGAGGGGGGGTGAATCAGTTATATATATAAGCTTGAAACTTTTCTTATTCTTTTATGAATATTTGTAGATTATTATTTAATGTGTTGTTGATAACTTAACATCCATAGATATACAATATTTGATCAATCACACAGAATGCACAGAGAGATTGATTTTTATGAGGAAACCCATAAAGGGAGAAAACCTCTTCTTCTTAGGATGTCAATCAAGCTCCAACTTTCATGTACACCGAAGTTTTTGAGAACCAACTCAAATATGAGGATACAACCTATGATAGAAAGCTACAACTTGCAGAGAGCACCAACTCTCATATCTATCTTGCACCAACTAGATGGAAGCACTGACTCCTAGGTTTCTCTAGAGCCAACTAGATGGAAGCACCAACTCCCAGTATTAAAGCACTGACTTGAATAACAGAGGACCACAGTCCTCCCTAGAACCACCCTACAACCCTGATTATAAAACTTACTTGATCTGTCTCTGATCTGATCTATTATAGCTTGATGTCTCCTTTGCCTTCTTCAACTTCTATGCTCTATGACTTCTGCATATTTCTGCTTCTATGTTGTGCTCTTTCTCCTCCTGCGCACCATTGCCTCTCCATTCATATTTTCTTCTGCATTTTATGCTCAGTGCTCCATGTGCATTCTATGTGTTGCACCTCTTTTGTTCCCTTCAGATCTTTCTCCAAACCACCTTCTACCGACATGCATAACCTTGATAAGCCCTCACTCTTTTTTGTTCTATGTATCTTTATTACGCCAATTCCTCTGCTAGATAATACTCTCAAATATTCGTCTTCTATGGCAGTTATCTTGAGTCTGTTCATCATCAGTGGTCGTTATCCTGAGATTCTTTGGCTTCTATGGAAGTGCGACCCTTCGTCTTCTCTGTTGCAGTTGATCTTTTCTGACAGTTACAAGAGGTATTCTCTGTCAATTACAGGAGGTCCTCGCGAAGAAGCTCCTTGCAAACTTCTCCCGCATGAACTAGCACTGGGTGCCAGTTTTCTCTCCACGTGACCACTGGTTGTGACCACTCACCAAAAAAGAAGGTGCTTCACGACTGCGCACATCAGATATTCTGCTGCGAGTCACCTCGATTATCTGAACTCCCGATATCCGAAGTGGAGCCTAGCGATGCTAGCTCCTTCCCTTATTCTCTGTTGATGTGATCACTAGTTGTGACCACATGCCAGTCAAAAAGGCACTTCATGACTTTGTGATTCAAAATATCGCAAGTTAGCTCTCCTCCATTCTTTCAATTCCGAAATCTCGAACTCCAAACCAAATTGACAGTCCACAACCCTCTATGATCTGACGGTCCAGAATTACTTTGCGACTTCGTGCTTCGTGATGTCTGTGGGCTGATCGACGCAGTTATTTTTATTTGTGATTATGTGAATCTTATTATCTACTGCCACGTGTCCTTCCCAGTACCAATGGATAGGATTGCCTCGCGATTTTGAACTTCGCTATTTTTTGCTTCTCCTGTGCACTCTAAAAGAATAAAATCTTGTGCACTTACCTCTGGATCCAACGACGGTTGGTCCACGCGCTCAGATTTAATGCCTGAGATATGTTCTCCTCCTCTACACGCTCGTTTCTCCTGTCTGGAATCTGATCCAACGGTCTATATTCTTCACAGTGTTCGATCCGATGGAGATTCTTCATAGTGCTCAATCCAATGGCCACTGTCGCTCCTCCTCATGAACTTACAATTTATTCTGACTTAGAATATTTTCTAAGTATTCAAAGGTTTCGACCTCTGAACCTTCTCGTGCGAAACCGATTGAAAGGTCTCATCTTCGCTTTTCCTCCTGAGCTTTGTCTTCATAGAAGAGGACTTATTATGGTTCTATCATCATTGCTTTCCTGTTTTTCATCTCGTTGTTGTTCTTTCCATCAATGACAAGCACACTCTTCCTGTAAACATGCCAACAATATCCCCCTTTGGCATTGATGGAAACCCTGAAAGGCTACACTATTCTACTTAAACCTCTAATTGTAGCATCCAAACCACACCTTTGTCTCCCCCTTTGACATCAATGTCAAAAATAACTAAGAGTGACTATGCTCTCCCTCTGATCAAAGATACAATAAGCGCTCTCCCCCTGATTGGATATACTATGAGAACTCTCCCCATGATCAGATAGACTATTTTAACTTGAAAACATGGTAACACCCAACTTTTGGTGTAGATACTCAAACTGAGATTTTGCAAGCGGTTTAGTGAAGATATCATCAATCTCCAAGTTTGCAAGTGTATGAATCATCAACAATACCTAGGTACAGCAAGTGTCAGCTGCAATGTATTCATCTTCTGTATTCGATAAGGAAATGGAACCTTGCTTCTTTTTCAACCATGCTACAAGAGAGTCTCCTAAGAAGAATGCACCTCCACTTGTGCTTTTCCTTTCATCCATGCAGTTAGCCCAATCAACATATGAATAGATTGATAATTGAAAATTATTGTTCCTAGGATACCATAGGCCATAGTTCATTGTTCCTTTCAAGTTTCTGAATATTCTTTTGACAGCTATCAAATGACTTTGTTTAGGTGAAAAATGATACCTTCCTACGATTCCAACAACATCCATTATGTCTGGAAAAGATGTTGTGATGTACAACATGTTGCCTATCATAGACCTATATGAACTCTTATCAACATCAAGTGAGTCATCACTCTTGCTTAACTTGCATCCAGTGACCATAGGTGTGCTCACAGGGGTAGAATCTTCCATTTGAAACCTTTTCAACATTTCTCTTAGATATTTCTCTTGAGAAAGAAATATTCCTTCAGACCTCTGAGTAATTTGCAGACCAATAAAAAATGACAGTTCCCCTATCATAGACATTTCAAATTCAAACTACATGGAAGAAGCAAACCATTGTACCAATGAAGCATTATTACTTCTGAAGATGATGTTATCTACATAGACAAACACAATGATCAAATAATTATCCTTTGTTTTGATATATAGAGTGCAATCAATTGTTCCTCTCTTGAACCCTTTGTCTTGAAGATACTTATCTAGTCTGTAATACCAGGCACGAGGAGCTTGTTTCAACCCATATAAGGATTTCTTCAACTTAAATACAAATTCAGGGTTATCTGACAGTTGGAAACCCTTTTTTTGTTCCATATAGACTTCTTCTTTTAGATCTACATTTATAAAATTCGACTTGACATCCATTTGATAGACTTTAAACTTCTTATGACAAGCATAGGCAAGGAACATTCTAATAGCTTCTAATCTTGCTACAGGCGCAAATGTTTCATCAAAATATAGTCCTTCTATTTGAGCATACCCTTTGCAGACCAATCTAGCCTTATTTCTTACAATATTTCCTTTCTCATTCATCTTATTTTTGTAGACCCATTTGGATCCTATTACATTTTTATTTGTTGGCCTAAGAACAAGTTCCCAAGTATCATTCTTTTCAATCTGATCCAGTTCCTCATTCATTTATTTTAATAAATTTACATATTTACTGGCTTCATTAAAGTTCTTGGGTTCCACCATGGATATGAAGGCTATATGTGATTTCTCGATGTCTTTGTTTATCCTTCTCCTTGTTTGAACACCTTTGTCTTTCTCACCAATTATCTTACTTGCATGATGATTATTTTGAGTAATTCTAGAGGAAGGATTTGATGTTGATTGTTGTCCTGACTCTTCTTGTCTAGGTGTCTCTTCTCCACTTGATTCATTGTCTTCTTGTGACTTTGAGATTTTTTGTTCTTCATTTTCATTATTCTCATCTTCTTCTTCATCTGACTTGGTGATTATTCTTTGTTGATCTTTTACAGGAGCTTCTTCATCAATTCGAACATCAATACAGTCTACTAATTTATGCATTCTTTTGTTAAAGCAGTTGTATCCTTTACTGTTCATTGCATATCCTAAGAATATACCTTCATCAACTCTACCATCAAAGTTTCCCATATGATCATCATTATTTTTTATGTAGCATTTAATTCCAAACACTTTGAATTGCTTGATTGATGCAGGTCGACCAAACCACAACTCATATGGATTTTTATCACTGTTTGGCCTTAGATGCACTTTGTTTAGAATATGAATAGTTGTGTGAACAACCTCCACCCAAAAGGTTTGTGAAATGTCCCTTTCACTCATCATATCCCTTTCCATCTGTTGAACTAATCTATTTTGGTGTTCTACAACTCCATTTTGTTGAGGAGTACCTGGAATAGTATATTATCTTTTAATTCCATGTCTGTCACAGAATTCTTTGAATTATCTTGACAAAAATTTTCCTCCCCTGTTTGAGCGAATTGCCTTTAACTTCCTTCCTATCTAATTCTCAGTTAATTCCTTAAACGTTTTGAACTTCTCAAATGCATCATATTTTTCTCTCATAAAGGTAACCAACGTAAGTCTGGAGAAGTCATTAATGACCAGCATAAAGTAACGTTCTCCTCAAGTTCCTTCCTTTCGTGATGGTCCACACAGATCCATATGAATAATTTGAAGTGGTTTCTCTGAAGATGTGAAACTCTTCGATTTGAATTGAGCACAAGTCATCTTCCCCATTTGACAGGATTCACATACAGATTTATGAGGCTTAGATATTCTTGGAATATATTTCATAGCACCTTCATTATTCAGCTTGACAATATGATCAAAATTCAGGTGTCCAAGCCTTCTGTGTCATAACCAACTTTCATCAAATTTTCTTAAATGGCATTCCTCCTTATCTTCCTTCATAACATAAACATTGTTTTCAATTCTAACCCCTTTGGAAATCATCTTTCTTGTGTTCACTATTTTTATTTTACAATCTTTGGTAGTGAAAGTGACTTAACATCCTCTATCAAACACCTGAATGACACTAAGAAGATTATGCTTTAATCCATCAACAAATAATACATCTTGAGATTTTCCTCTTCCATTACTTAATCTTAATAGACCTTTGCCTCTGATCTTTGTTGGAGCATCATTTCCAAAATTCACATTTCCTTATTTACTTTCTTTGAGTGATAGGAACTTACTTTTGTCACCTGTCATATGACTAGAGCATCCGTTGTCAATATATCAGGGGTTCTTTTGTCTTTGAGATGAAAAAACTAATCCACACTTGTTATATTCTTTCTTCTTCCAAACCTTGATGTTTTCAGCTCTGTGATTTGATTCTGGCTTATAGTTCTTTAGGTGATAGTCTGCAGCTTTATGTCCATAATTATGGCAGATGTAACATTATGGTTCATTGAATAAAGGATCATAATGATTGTTATTCTTAATCTGTACCTTTTTCCCAGCCATCACATGATTTGTCATCTATCGTTGTTTGTCACTTGGTTGTATAAATCTTTGTTGTGGAAGATATTTATTCATTGGGTGTCTTGATTGCTCATGTCTAAATCTTAAAGAACAATTTACAGCTTTGTGGACAAAGTTAGAACAGTAAAAACAATATCCATAGAAAAAATATTTGTACCTGGAAAATGGTTGTCTTCTTTGAGCAAGTCGATTACTTCCATGCTGATGATTTCCTTGAGCAGAAGGTGTATTATTTCTTTGTTCTACAGATTCAGTTCTGATACCTTTTTCTTCACTTCTCCTTGGCAGTTGATTATCTTCCTTTGTTTCTGCAGGTTTGTGGTTGTCAATGGTTGTAGATTTGACAAACTTGATGGATTATTTGTTACTTGGATGACCACTATTTGATACCTCTTCATAACCAAAAACAGTTTTCAACTTTGGATTCCTTTGTTGATTCAGAATGGTTGTTAATCCTTCTGAGGCTTTGATACTTGACATATTTTGGTGATACAAGGCTTGAAACTTCTCCAACTCTTTTCTAGTTTTCACTACTTCTTCTTCCAGAGCTTCACATCTCACCTTCTTCTCTACTAATTGATGTTTTAGAATATCTTCTATTTTTTGTTCTTCTTCGAATTCTACTTTTAACAAAAAAAAATCTTTACTTGGTTCTTTACCATTCTTTTCAAACTACATCAACAATTGTTTTTGTTTTCTCTTCTTAAGTCTGAGTCTGTCAATCTCTTCTAAAGCACTGATTAGTTCACCTTCCATATCAACCACAACTTATTCATCATTCATGTCACCTCATGTGTATTCATCATCAAGGTCTCCAATGGACATAAGCATAAAATCCTTCACTTTATCTTCACAAGATGAATTGCTATCTATGTATTTTGAGGAGTCATCATTATTTGTGTACAAACTTTTCTTTTTACTATATTTCTTAAATTTGTATTTATTTTCATCATCAAAGTTCTGGTATTTTTTCTTGTGAGGACACTTAGATGCAAAATGACCTATCTTACCACAGTTGAAACATTTAAATGGCATCTTGCCTTGGTATTTTCCTGATCCTTTCTTTGACCTTCTCACAAATTTTTCCTCAATCTCATCTATATTGGAGTCTGTGTTTTTCTCTACTTTAAAGGATTCCTCTCTTGTAGTGGATTTACCTTTGGTGATTCTCATTTCATAAGTAGTTAGGGTTCCAAGAAGTTGATCTAGTGTCAATGTTTTGAGCTCAGATATTTCCTCTATAGCAGAGACCTTTGAGTTAAATCTACCAGGAAGTGATCTTAATATTTTCTGGACTAGAAAAGATTCATCTATCATTTCACCTAGACCTTTCATAGTGTTGGCAAGTTATTCTATACATAAGAAGTAATTATTGATAGCTTCATCTTCATCCATCTTTAACTGCTCAAATTTCAGTCTGTCGATCTGAATTTTTGCTTCTTTCACCTTTTCATTACCTTCATAACTACTTATCATCTTGTCCCACATAAATTTTGTTGAATCATAGTGCATGACTTTGACAAACTCGGCTTATGCAAGTCCAATGAGGATGGCATTAATTTATTTTGAATTAAAGATAAACTCGATCTTATCATCTTTTGAGGCTAAGACTACAGGCTTCACATATCCAGTTTCAATGACATCCCAAACATCAGCACCCAAAGACATTAAATATGTTCTCATCTTTATTTTCCAGAAGGTAAAGTTTGTTCTATCAAACAGAAGGGCTCTATTAGTTGAACTTCCTTCATCACTAGTCATGTTGAAGCTTATGGATCTACCTTTGATCAAAGGCACCGGCTCTGATACCAATTGTTGGAAAAATAACTGAGAGGGGGGGGGGGTGAATCAGTTATATATATAAGCTTGAAAATTTTCTTGTTCTTTTCTGAATATTTTTAGATTATTATTTAATGTGTTGTTGATAACTTAACATGCATAGATATACAATATTTGATCAATCACACGAATACACAGAGAGACTGATTTTCATGAGGAAACCCATAAAGGGAGAAAACCTCTTCTTCTTAGGATGTCAATCAAGCTCCAACTTTCATGTACACCACAGTATTTGAGCACCAACTCAAATATGAGGCTACAACATCTTATAGCAAGCTACAACTTGCAGAGAGCACCAACTCTCAGATTTCTCTAGCACCAACTAGATGGAAGCACCGACTCTCAGGTTTCTCTAGCACCAACTAGATTGAAGCACCAACTCCCAATATTCAAGCACTAACTTGAATAATAGAGGACCACATTCCTCCCTAGCACCACCCTATCACCCTAATTATAAAACTTACTTGATCTGTCTTTGATCTGATCTGTTACGGCTTGATGTCTCCTATGCCTTCTTCAACTTCTATGCTCTACGACTTCTGCATATTTATGCTTTTATGTTGCGCTCTTTCTCCTCCTGCGCACCACTACCTCTCTGTTCAACTTTTCTTTTGTGTTTTATGCTCTGTGTTCCATGTGCATTCTATGTGTTGCACCTCTTTTGTGCCCTTCAAATCCTGCTCCAAACCACCTTCTACCCGCATGCATAACCTTGATAATCCCTCACTCTTTTCTATTATGCGTATCTTTATTACGCCAATTCCTCTGCCAGATAATAATCACAACTCTTCATCTTATCTGGCTGTTATCCTAGGTGTGTTCGTCATCAGTGGCCATTACCCTGAGATTCTTTGGATTCTCTGGAGTGTGACCCTTCATCTTTTATGTTGCAGTTGAGCTTCTCTGACAATTACAGGAGGTCGTCTCTGTCAGTTATAGGAGATCCTCATGAAGAATATCCTTGCGAACTAGCACCGGGTTCCAGTTTCCTCTCCATGTGACCACTCACCAACCAAGAAGGCGCTTCACGACTTCGCACGTCAGATATTCTGTTGTGAGTCACCTCGATTCTCCCAACTCTCGATCTCTGAAGTGGAGCCTAGAGATGCTATCTCCTTCCCTTATTCTCTGTTGATGTGACCACTGGCTATGACCACACGCTAGTCAAAAAGGTGCTTCATGACTTTGTGCTTCACGATCTCACGATTTAGCTCTCCTCCATTCTTCAAAGTTCGAACTCTGGAACTTTGAACCAGATCAACGGTCCACAACCCTCTGTGATATGATAGTCCAAAATTACTTTGCGACTTTGTGCTTCACGATGTCTGCGGGCTGCTCGACACATTTCTTCCGATTTGTGATTATGTGAATCTTCCTATATGTTGCCACATGTCCTTCCCATCACCAACGACTAGGATTGCCTCGCGATTTCTGACTTTGTGAGTTTTCGCTTCTCCTATGCACTCTAAAAGAATTAAAGCCCATGCACTTACCTTTGGATCCAACGAAGGTTTGTCCACGCACTCATATCTAATGAATGAGATCTGTTCTCCTCCTCTGCACGCTCGTTCCTCTTGTCTGGACTTTGATCCAATGGTCCAGATTCTTCACAGTGCTCAATCCGACGGATTTTTTTCACAGTTCTCGATCCGACGACCACTATCGCTCCTCCTCCTGAGCTTACAATTTCTTCCGACTTAGAAGATTTTCTAAGTATTCAAAGGTTTCGGCCTCTGAACCTTCTCATGTGAAACCGATTAAAAGGTATCGTCTTCTCTTTTCCTCCTGAAATTTGTCTTCATAGAAGAGGACTTATTCCAGTGCTATCATCGTTGATTTCCTGTTTTCCAATGTCGTTGTTTTTCTTGCCATCAATGACAAGCACACTCTTCCTGTAAACATGCCAACAATACCCCCCTTTGGCATTGATGGAAACCCTGAAATGATGCACTATTATGCTTAGACCTCTAACTATAGCATCCAAAACACACCTTTGTCTCCCCCTTTGACATCAATGTCAAAAATAACTGAGAGTGACTATGTTCTCCCCCTAATAAGAGATAAAATAAGTTCTCTCCCCCTGATTGGATATACTATGATCACTCTCCCCCTTATCAGATAGACTATTTTAACTTGATAACAGGGTCATGCCCAACTTCTAGCGTAGATACTCAAACTGAGATTTTGCAAGTAGTTTAGTGAATATATCAGCAATCTCCAAGTCTGCAAGTGTCTGATTCATCCACAATACTTGGGTACAGCAAGTGGCAGTTGCAATGTATTCAACTTTTGTAGTCGATAAGGAAATCGAACCTTTCTTCTTGCTCAACCATGCTACAAGAGAGCCTCCTAAGAAGAATGCACCTCCACTCATGTTTTTCCTTTCATCCATGCAGTTAGCCCAATCAACATCTGAATAGACTGGTAATTGAAAATTATTATTCCTAGGATACCATARGCCATAGTTCATTGTTCCTTTCAAGCATCTAAATATTCTTTTGAACTATCAAATGACTTTGTTTAGGTGCAKACTGATACCTTCCTACCATTCCAACATCATGCATTATGTCTGGATGAGATGTTGTGATGTAAAACATGTTGCCTATCATAGACCTATATGAACTCTGATCAACATCAGGTGAGTCATCATCCTTGCTTAACCTTCATCTAGTGACCATAGGTGCGATCACAGGGGTAGAATCTTCCATTTCAAACCTTTTCAATGTTTCTCTTAGATATTTCTCCTAAGAAAGAAATATTCCTTCAGACCTCTGAGTAATTTGCAGACCAAGGAAAAATGGAAGTTCCCCTATCATAGACATTTAAAATTCAGATTGCATGGCAGAAGCAAACGATTTTACCAATGAAGCATTATTACTTCTGAAGATCRTGTCATGTACATAGACCAACACAATGATCAAATCATTATCCTTTGTTTTAATATATATATATATTGTAATCAATTGTTCCTCTCTTGAACCCTTTCTCTTGAAGATACTTATCTAGTCTGTAATACCAAGMACGAGGAGCTTGTTTCAACCCATATAAGSCATTCTTCAGCTTGCAGACAAAGTCAAGGTTATCTAACAGTTGGAAACCCTCTGGTTGTTCCATATAGACTTCTTATTTTAGATATCCATTTAGAAAATTTGACTTGACATCCATTTGATAGACTTTAAACTTCTTATGACAAGCAGAGGCAAGAAACATTCTAATAGCTTCTAATATTTCTACGGGCGTAAATGTTTCATCAAAATCCAGTCCTTCTATTTGAGAATACCCTTGCAAACCAATCTAGCCTTATTTCTTACAATATTTCCTTGCTCATTCATCTTATTTTTGTAGACCCATTTGGATCCTATTACATTTTTATTTGTTGGCCTAGGAACAAGTTCCCAAGTATCATTCTTTTCAATCTGATCCAGTTCCTCATTCATTTATTTTAACCAATTTACATCTTTACTTGCTTCATTAAAGTTATTGGGTTTCCACCATGGATATGAAGGCTATATGTGATTTCTCGGTGTCTTTGATTATCCTTCTCCTGGTTTGTACACCTTTGTCTTTCTCACCAATTATCTGACTTGCAGGATGATTATTTTGAGTAATTCTGGAGGAAGGATTTGATGTTGATTGTTGTCTTGACTCTTCTTGTTTGGGTGTCTCTTCTCCACCCCATTCATCATCTTCTTGTGACTCTGATATTTTTTGTTCTTCATTTTCATTATTCTCGTCATCTTCTTCATCTGACTTGGTGCTTATTCTTTGTTGATGTTTTACAGGAGCTTCTTCATCAATTCGAACATCAATACAGTCTACTAATTTATGCATTCTTTTGTTAAAGCATATGTATCCTTTATTGTTTGTTGCATATCCTAAGAATATACCTTCATCATCTCTACGATCAAATTTTCCCAGATGATCATCATTATTTTTGATGTAGCATTTACTTCCAAACACTTTGAAGTGCTTGATTGATGCAGGTCGACAAAACAACAGATCATATGGATTTTATCACTGTTCGGCCTTAGATGCACTTTTTTTATAATATGAACAGTCGTGTGAACAGCCTCCACCCAGAAGGTTTGTGAAATGTCCCTTTCACTCATCATAGCCCTTGCCATCTGTTGAACTGATCTATTTTGGTGTTCTACACCTCCATTTTGTTGAGGAGTACCTGGAATAGTATATTCTCTTTTAATTCCATGTCTGTCACAGAATTATTTGAATTCTCTTGACAAAAATTCTCCTCCCCTGTTTGAGCCAATTTCCTTTAACTTCCTTCCTATCTGATTCGCAGCTAACGCCTTAAACGTTTTGAACTTCTCAAACGCATCAGATTTTTCTCTCAGAAAGGCAACCCACGTAAGTCTGGATAAGTCATCAATGACCAGCATAAAGTAACATTTTCCTTCAGTTCCTTCCTTTTGCGATGGTCCACACAGATCCATATGAATAATTTGAAGTGGTTTCTCTGAATATGTGAAACTCTTCTATTTGAATTGAGCACAAGTCAGCTTCCCAATTTGACAAGTTTCACATACAAATTTATGAGGCTTAGATATTCTTGGAAGATCTTTCACAACACCTTCATTATTCAGCTTGACAATATGATCAAAATTCAGGTGTCCAAGCCTTTTATGCCATAACCAACTTTCATCAAATTTTCTTAAATGACATTCCTCAGTATCTTCCTTCAGAACATAAACATTGTTTTTAGTTCTAACCCCTTTTGCAATCATCTCTCTTGTATTCACTCTTTTTATTTTACAATCTTTGGTAGTGAAAGTGACTTTACATCCTCTGTCACACACCTGACTGACACTAAGAAGATTATTTTTTAATCCATCAACAAATAATACATATTGAGCTTTTATTATTCCATTACTTAACATTACTAGACCTTTACCTCTGATCTTTCCTAGAGCATCATTTCCAAAAGTCACATTTCTTGATTTACTTTCTTTGAGTGATAGGAACTTACTTTTGTCAATTGTCATATGATTGGAGCATCCATTGTCAATATACTAGGGGTTCTTTTGTCTTTGAACTGAAAACACTAATCCACACTTGCTATCTTCTTTCTTCTTCCAAACCTTGACGTTTTCATCTTTGTGATTTGAATATGGATTATAGTTCTTTAGGCGACAACCTACAACTTTATGTCTATAATTATGGGAGATGTAACATTCTCGTTCATTGAATAAAGGATCATAACGATTTTTATGCTTAATCTGCGTCTTTTTCCCAGCCATCACATGATTTGTTGTATGTGTTTGTTTGTTACTTGGTTGTCTCATTCTTTGTTGTGGCAGATATTTATTCAATGGGTGTCTTGATTGCTCATGTCTAAATCTTAAAGGACAATTTACAACTTTGTGGCCAAAGTTAGAATAGTAAAAACAATATCCATAGAAAAAATATTTGTACCTGGAAAATGGTTGTCTTCTTTGAGCATGTCAATTTCTTCCATGATGATGATTTCCTTGAGCAGAGGGTGTATTATTTATTTGTTCTACAGATTCAGTTCTTGTACCTTTTTCTTCACTCCTCCTTGGCGGTTGATTATCTTCCTTTGTTTCTGCAGCTTTGTGGTTGTCAATGGTTGTAGATTTGACAAACTTGATGGATTCTATGTTGCTTGGTTGACCGCTACTTGATCCCTCTTCATAAACCAAACTAGTTTTCAACTTTGGATTCCTTTGTTGATTCAGAATGGTGGCTAATCATTATGAGGCTTTGATACTTGACAGATTTTGGGGATACAAGGCTTGAAACTTCTCCAACTCTTTTCTAGTTTTCACTACTTCTTCTTCCAGAGATTCACATCTCACCTTCTTCTCTGCTAATTGTTGTTTTAAAATATCTTCTATTTTATTTGCTTCTTCGAATTCTACGTTTAACAAAACAAAATCTTCACTTGGTTCTTTACCATTCTTTTCAAACTGCATCAACAATGTTTTTTGTTTTCTCTTCTTAAGTCTGAGTCTGTCAATATCTTCTAAAGAACTGATTAGTTCACCTTCCATATCAACCACAACTTCTTCACCATTCATGTCACCTCCTGTGTATTCATCATCAAGGTCTCTTATGGCCATAAGCATAAAATCATTCACTTTATCTTCACAAGATGAACTGTTATCTATGTATTTTGAGGAGTCATCATTATTTTCACACAAACTTTTCTTTTTACTATATTTCTTAAATTTGTGTTTCTTTTCATCATTAGAGTTCTGGTCTTTTTTCTTGTGAGGACACTTAGATGAAAAATGACCTATATTACCACAATTGAAACAATTAAATGGCAACTTGACTTGGTATTTGCCTGATCCTTTCTTTAACCTTCTCACAAATTTTGCCTCAATCTCATCTATATCGAAGTCTATGTTTTTGTTTGTTTTAAAGGATGCCTCTATTGTAGTGGATTTACCTTTGGTGATTCTCGTTTCATAAGCAGTTTGGGTTCGAAGAAGTTGATCTAGTGTCAACGTTTTGATCTCAGTTATTTCCTCTATAGCAGAGACCTTTGAGTTAAATCTATCAGGAAGAGATCTTAATATTTTCTGGACTATAAAAGATTCATCTATTGTTTCACCTAGACCTTTCATAGTGTTGACAAGTTGTTCTATACGTAAGAAGTACTTACTAATAGCTTTGTCTTCATCCATCTTTAACTGCTCAAATTTTAGTCAGTGAGTCCAAAGTTTTGTTTCTTTCACCTTTTCATTACCTTCATAACTACTTATCATCTTGTCCCACATAACTTTTGTTGAATCACAGTGCATGACTTTGAAAAAATCGGCTTCTGCAAGTCCACTAAGGATGGAATTCATTGCTTTTGCATTAAAGCTAAACTCCAGCTTATCATATTTTGAGGCTAAGACTACAGGCTTCACATATCCAGTTTCAATGACATCCCAAACATTAGCACCCAAAGACATTAAATATGTTCTCATCCTTATTTTCCAGAAGGCAAAGTTTGTTCCATCAAACAAAGGGGCTCTATTAGTTGAACTTCCTTCATGACTAGTCATGTTCAAGCTTATGGATATACCTTTAATCAAAGGCACCGGCTCTGATACCAATTGTTGGAAAAATAACTAAGAGGGGGGGATGAATCAGTTATATATATAAGCTTGAAAATTTTCTTGTTCTTTTCTGAATCTTTCTAGATTATTATTTAATGTGTTGTTGATAACTTAACATGCATAGATATATAATATTTGATCAATCACATAGAATACACATAGAGATTGATTTTCATGAGGAAACCCATAAAGGGAGAAAACCTCTTCTCTTAGGATGTCAATCAAGCTCCAACTTTCATGTACACCACAGTCTTTGAGCACCAACTCAAATATGAGGCTACAACCTCTGATAGAAAGATACAACTTGTAGAGAGCACCAACTCTCATATTTCTCTAGCACCAACTAGATGGAAGCACCGACTCCCAAGTTTCTCTAACACCAACTACATGGAAGCACCAACTCCCAGTATTCAAGTACCGACTTGAATAACAGAGGACCACATTCCTCCCTAGCACCACCCTACCACCATGATTATAAAACTTACTTGATCTATCTCTGATCTGATCCGTTATAGCTCGATGTCTCCTCTGCCTTCTTCAACATCTATGCTCTGCAACTTCTGCATATTTATGCTTCTATGTTGCGCTCTTTCTCCTCCTACGTACCATTGCCTCTTTGTTCATATTTTCTTCTGGATTTTATGCTCTGTGCTCCATGTGCATTCTATGCGTTGAGCCTCTTTTGAGCCCTTCAGATCCTACTCCAAAACACCTTCTACCTGCATGCATAACCTTGAGAATCCCTCACTCTTTTTTTTTCTGCTTTTCTTTATCACACCAATTCCTCTACCAGATAATACTCACAACTCTTTGTCTTCTTTGGCATTTATCCTAAGTATGTTCATCATCAGTGGTTGTTATCCTGAGATTCTTTTTCTTCTCTAGAAGTGCAACCCTTTGTCTTCTCGGTTGCAGTTGAGCTTCTCTAATAGTTACAGGAGGTATTCTCTGTCAGTTAAGGGAGGACCTTTCGAAGAAGCTCCTTGCAAACTTCACCCATGCAAACTAGCACCGAGTGCCAGTTTCCTCCCCACATGACCACTCGCCAACCAAGAAGGTGCTTTGCAACTTCTCACATCAGATATTATGCTGTGATTCACCTCGATTATTCCAACTCTATATCTTCGAAGTGGATCCTAGCAACGCTAGCTCCTTCCCTTATTCTCTTATGATGTGACCACTAGTTGTGACCACACACCAATCAAAAAGGTGCTTCGCGACTTCGTGTTTCATGATCTTGCGAGTTAGCTCTCCTCCATTCTTCGAATTCCGAACTCCTAAACTCCGAACCAGATCAATGGTCCATAACCCTCTGTGATCCGACCATCCATAATTACTTCACGACTTTGTGCTTCGCGATGTCTGCGGGCTACTCGATGCAGTTCTTCTGATTCGTGATTCTGCAAATCTTCTTATCTGTTGCCATGTGTCCTTCCCAGGACCAATGGCTAGGATTGCCTTGTGATTTCGGACTTCACGAGTTTTCTCTTCTCTTGTGCACTCTAAAAGAATTAAATCCCATGCACTTACCTCTGGAGCCAACGACGGTTAGTCCACATGCTCAGATCTAATGCCTGAGATCTGTTCTCCTCCTCTACATGCTCGTTCATCCTGTCTGGACTCTGATGCAATGGTCTAGATTCTTCACAGTGCTCGATCCTACGTAGATTCTTCACAGTGCTTGATCCGACGACCACTGTCGCTCCTCCTCCTGAGCTTACGATTTCTTCCGACTTAGAATATTTTCTAAGTATTCAAATTTTTTGGCCTCTAAACCTTCTCGTGCGAAACTGATTGAAAGGCATCGTCTTCGCTTTTCCTCCTAAGCTCTGTATTCGTAGAAGAGGACTTCTTCCAGTGCTATCATCATTGCTTTTGTGTTTTCCATCGTCATTTTTTTTCTTGCCATCAATGACAAGCACAATCTTTCTGTAAACATGCCAACATCCTCCACGTCGGATTCTAGGGTCACCACGGGGAACACCCATGGGTTCGACCACTCTCCCAAATCCATCTCAAATCTCTAGACAAAATGAAATGAAATAAAATGATCCACACACAAACACAATAGCCCATATACTTGCACCGATAAATTTGATATGTCATTGTCCTCATGCATACTGATGAGTGAACTAGAAGCTTTGAGCAGTTTCTAACACATAGATTGCAATTAACATGCTAAGTAGGGTATTTCCATCCCACCGCCACCGAGATCATTGAATTGATTCATTGATGATAACCACAAACTTGGAGGAGATTTCCAAAGACACACAAACCACCGGGGCACCTCTCAACCACTACCACAATAACATAATTGATGGAAAAACATATTCTCACCACACAACAATACACTCTCAAACTATCTACTCTACTCTCCTCATGTACCTGGGCACTCCCATGAGGGAGTTACACTCAGACCTGCTCTGATACCATATTAAAATGGGAGGGCAGAGTATGACACACAAATAATGGTGTCAATGACTATTTTGATTTAATCTCATGAATACATATAAATACAACAAACATGTCTCGAGATAAACAAACTACCTTGATCATACATCAACCAGTTGAGACAATATGTCAACCACACACCAAAATAGGAGAAAACTTAGTTGAACCAATCTTCTCAAATACAACTAACAAACAATATCCTAAATAGTAAACTAAGATAAACATTATCTTTAACATGGGGGTGTGGGTGGGGGGAAATATAGAGAAATAT
>ML796915.1:407665-417738 GCA_009831015.1 Picea engelmannii | reverse complement strand
CTCCTTCTGGTTGTAGACAAAGAATTGGGGAGTTGGAGCTTCCCTCGGGTTGTAGCCTAAGAAACTAGGGGGTTGGAGCCTCCTTCCAGTTGCAGCTGGAAAACAAAGGAAGTTGGTGCTTCCAATGAATGTAATTCTTCAAGACATATAAGAAAAAGAATTATGTGGTTTTCTTCAGATTTGGGTTTCCACGTAAAACATTGGTGTACTGTGTATGTGTGTGATTGTTTATTTCTTACTGCTCATTATTGGATAATAATTCTACATTGATATAACATTTGAAGAAAAAATATTATAATTACTCTATTACTGATTCACCCCCCCTCTCAGTAATCCAACACAAACCCCATGGACTAGACATAGCATAAATGTGGATGTTTGTAGAGGTAAAAGTTCACAAGTTGTGTTGCATGGATGCACAGAGGAAAGAGCACAGTGATCTTCTTGTTCTTGGCAACTTGTAGGAAGCATGCCATCCCCAGAAGGAGCCAATGTTAGTATCCAGATACTAACTATTCAATTTTCTCTTTGTTGCAAGAATGGGGTTATTCCTGTAGCACCAAAATTTTTAGTACCTGGAACTTTAAGTTTAAAACTTTAAAGGAGTGTTGCTTAAACAATGTTTTTTATGTAGCGCGGGCCAGTTTTTATATGTGTTGTTATGATCTTGGATTAATAGTATTATATCTTGGGTTCTTTTGGACAAGTGAAAAATATTTTTTTCCTTTTAGGCAAATCTGGGTTTTGGGCCTTTTTACAGTGCTAATGTTTACTCTAGCAAAATTATTGGGCCCACGGGCCCAATCTCCAATTAAGTCCATCAGGCATCAAAAACCAAGTTTACAGGTTATCGAGCCAAGCACCTGCCATCAAATACAACACAGGTTAGTACCTACTGCTACTATCCACACAACACAACAGTCATGATAAAGCACCAGCATAGAAGGAGTTCACGAGCAGGAAACTTTAAGAGATGTCACGGGTGTTGAAGTTATAGATTCAAGGCAATAAGGGAAAATTGAAACATGTGTTGTTTTTATATTTATAATAATATTGGATTGGCTTGGTGATAACAACAAATGGTGACCCTATCAGCTGTGCAAAGCACCAATTTCCAAGCAAACAGACATCACACGCCAAATTATGACAAACGGATAATATGGGCATAGTCGAATTCTATGTTTACTTCTTAGAAGTGCACTAACAGTTTTTTGATTCTTTCATGTATTTAATTCGCCATGTGGCTTATGGATAAGTCTGGTTTTGTATAGAGGTTTTGTAAGTGCCCAGGTGATGAAAATATTCCAACAGAGACATCGAATGCCAAACGCTCAATCGATTAAGTTGAGAGCTAAGTCACTCAACACAAGGCGCCATGGGAGGAGCCCACAAAGAGGCCTTCTTCTTGCACTAAGCATCAATTTTTTACTACAGCTGTCAGCATTCAAATAGATTAAAGGGTTTCTATCTCATTCATATGGATATGTTCCTCTCCATACATGAAAATAGAAAAGCACCACCAGGATTGCCATAAGTCTGTCGAATGCCAAGTATTGGGTATACTAAAATATGGGATTAAGATGTTGATCGAGAGCGCAAAACATTCAATACCAAGTGTTAGAACAATGCTAATTTTCTGGGTCATTCCAAAGAATTAGCATATTGGTATTTTGTTTCAGAGCATCCAACTGTCAAATAATGATGAAAGTGCTCCCGAGGTCGAGTGATTAGAGAGGAATTTTCAACAGAGGAAACCATAGAGAGAGAATTTCTTCGAAGAAATGTTGCAGAAAGGGAAAAAGAAGTTGTAAGGAAACAACACAGCTTTGAAATTTTTCAGGTTCTACAACAAGCAACATGACATTGGATGAGTTTCCTCTTGGCCCTGGTGTATCATCGAAGATCTCAAATGCTACCATAAATGCCACAAGCTTGCCTAGGGTCCATGATCTTATGATTTCCATCTATGATTTGGCCAACGGTGATTTCAGTGGATGAAGATATTATTCTCCAAGTGAATCTTGAAAGTCTTCTTCAGAGAGAAGTCATCCCCATTTAACTCTAGCATGGTGACAAAAAATTCAAAGAGAATCATCAACATAGTTTGATCAATATTGTGTATCTATTTGGGCACTTGGAGGTGCAGTTGTTACTTGTATTGCTTGTGTTTAAAATTGAGAATGGATAAGACATTTAAGCCTGATTGGAGACCTAGTATATGCAGATCCATAAACTACTGATGAAAAAATTGAGTATTGTCTAGAAACGAGATGCATGCATCTCTCTGAAACATGATGGACGTCCTATGTTAGTATCATTGGTGGCGAGGCATAGAAAATATAGATGCTCTATCGAATATATATCTTTCATTTCAAAAACAAGCTGAGATTGATTCAAGATCACAATCCTTACCTACAATTAATATCTAAATAAAGGTTGTGGAGATTTCAAAAGAAAGGGGCAACACACAGGTTGGTTCCACTGCAGCTGGAGAAAGAATACAAAAATACAAATTGTGCAAAACAGAAAGCAATTTTATCACATGAAAGAGCATCATTTTTTCAGGCAAAGAACCAATGGTCAGATAGACATGTGGTCATCATTTTTCAGATCCAGGGGATAAGCTCCAACGACCTTCAGTTGTTCGAGACACATGGCATGCTTGAGAAAATATCTAATTGGAAGGAATATGTTAGAATCAATCTGCAGGGTATGCTCTGTTTGAAAGAAAACTATTGGACCAACTATCTATTTGACCTATTCACTTATTGAGTCAAGATAGAAATCAGAACAATCACTGAGGATCGGAGGAAAAGACAACCAATTTTCCACGTGGAACTTGTTTGTTAAAGACCTATTCTAGTGTAGATCTGGATACCTATAAATTGGGGTTTTCTATTACAACTATTGAATATAAGTGGATAAGGTAGAAGTTTGCCTTGAGGGCTTCTAGGAGTTAGTTATAATCTGTCCCTGATGATCAGGTTGACAATAAATGTATGTAACTTATGTAATTTTTATATATTAGAGGAACAAGATCATGTAAAGGGGTAAGGACAAGAGGCCCGTGAGGGTAAGGCCGAAGAAGAATTTGATGAAATAGCCAGCCAGTATGTGTTATTGTAAGCCTAAGGGCATCTTATTCTGTCATCGCTTCTGACATTGAAGATCTATGACAATTGTTTTTATCAAATTGTGATTTCCCTTATTTTTCACTCTGTTTTTTCATCTTCCTTGAACGAATTGCAGACATTGAGAATCAATGGTTGTCCACGGATAATAGATTCTTGAGTGGTAAATATTTTTTTGTGACTGCCTACTATTTGTGTGCTTTGTTTCAAGTACCGTTTCATCCATTTGACAAAGAGAATCTTTGTTTGATGGGTGTTCTACTTTTTGTTTATTCTCTATTATTCTACCCATTTTCATATAAACTTCTTATCTGATATGCAATTTGATTTCCTTCGATCAACATGGTGTTTACTTGAATCCATTCCCAATGGTGTTTTAACTGATCTGCATTTGGCCTTTTTCTCTTATTATTTTTCTTTCCATCAACCTGATCCACCTTCTTTCAAAACCCAAAACACATCCTTATTTATAAAATCATTGCAATAACTGAAGATGTGCTAGGCTTGACCCTATAGCAGTATAGGGGCAACTTCTATAAGATTTTATTTATATTCTCCCCCACCCCATATGTTTTCTCCAATATTACCCCCCCCCTTCCCCCCCCATGTTTTCTCTAATATTACGCCGCACCCCCACCGTCACATGAGGGTGGGGGTAATAAGATTTTGTTTATATTTCCCCTCACCCCACCCTCATATAATTAGATTTCCTCATATGAGGGTGGGGGTGGGAGGTACTATTAGAGAATATATATTAAGTTTTCTCTAATAGTACCTCCAACCCTTATATGAGGGTGGTGGTGGGGGGTTCTTTTAAAGAAAACATAGTATGTTTTCTCTCATATTACCTCCCACCCCAACCCTCATATTACCATCTAATACGAGGATGGGCATGTTGGGTAATATTATAGAACACATATTATGTTTTCTCTAATATTACCCCCCACCCTCATACACTTTCATATTATGAGGGTGGGGGTGGGGGGTTTTATTAGAGAAAACATAAAATGTTTTCTCTAATAGTACCCCCCACCCTCATACACCCTCATATTATGAGGGTGGGGGTGGGTATGAGGGTGAGGGTGGGGATGGGGAGTTTTATTAGAGAAAACATAATATGTTTTCTCTAATAGTACCCCCCACCCTCATACACCCTCATTTTATTAGGGTGGGGGTAGGGGGTAATATTATGTTTTCTATAATATTACGCCCCACCCCCACCCTCATAATATGAGGGTGGGAGTGGGGGGTAATATTAGAGAAAATCCTATTTCCCCCTACCCACACCCTCATATAGGGGGAAATATAGAGAAAATATTAATAAAATTTTCTCTATATTTCCCCCCTACCTCCACCCTGATATATGAAGGTGGGGGTGGGGGTGGTGGGACATACATATTTTCTCTATATTTTCCCCCACCCTCACCCTCATATACCCTCATATATGAGGGTGTTGGTGGGGGAGAATATAGAAAAAATTCTATGAGGGTGAGGGTGAGGGTGAGGGTGGGGGGTAATATTAGAGAAAATAGGGGGTGGGTGGAAATATAGAGAAATTATTACACTCATATATGAGGGTGAGGGTGAGGGTGGGGGTGGGCGGTAATATTAGAGAAAAAAAGGGGTGGAGGGAAATATAGAGAAAACCTTATTAATATTTTCTCTATATTTTATATTTTCTCTATATTTCCCTCCACCCCCACCCTCATATTTTCTCTATATTTTCCCCAACCCACACCCTCATATACCCTCATATATTAGGGTGGGGGTGGAGGGGAATATAGAGAAAATCTTGGTGAGGGTGAGGGTGGGGCTGGGGGAGGGATATAGAGAAAAACTTAATAAATTTTTCTCTATATTTCCCTCCACTCCCACCCAAAATCCATATATTTCCCACCACCCCCACCCTCACACCCTCATACACTCATATATGAGGGTGGGGGGTAATACTAGAGAAAACATATGGGTGATTGTGGGGGTGGGATGTAATATTAGAGAAAACATTATATGTTTATTTTTTTTCTAATATATCCCCCAACCCTCACCCTCATATATGAGGGTGGCGGTGGGGGGGTAATATTAGAGAAAACATGAACACCCTCATATGTGAGGGTGGGGATGGGGGGGTAATATTAGAGAAAACATAAACATATTATTTTTTCTCTAATATTACCCCCCACCCTCACATATAAGGGTGTTCATGTTTTCTCTATTATTACCCCCCACACCCACCCTCACATATGAGGGTGGGTGTTGGGGATTATATTAGAGAAAACATTATACACACACACACACACACACACACACATACTATGAAAGTTTCATTTCCAAAACTGGTATTGGTTTTAGAAACCATATCCCTTTACCATTTTTATGTAACTTGATTCAAATTTGCTATGAAGAACCCCTGGGAAGACTTTTCAATCCCTTTAAAAAAATTTGGTAACTTGATTCAAAATTTCTATTAAGAACCCCCAATGAGACTTTTCAATGAAGAGTTCAACGTAATCACACACTTTACTAATAAATACAGTCAATTTAATCTCAAGGCAAATTCACTCAAAAGCCAACAAATCAAGAGTCTTGAAGGCCAACAAAAAGAACTACTTACTTGGGGAGTATCATGTCACATTAACAAGGAAAAATTTAGGACTCTAATCCTAAGAGTATCCTATGAGTCAGGAGGCTCAAGGAAATTTCAATCAAGATGAGTGTACTCTAATCCTAAGAGTATCCTATGAAGTAGAAGGCTCAAGGACATTTCAATCAAGATGATTATACCCTGTACATAGAAGTGTGACAGGAAAATGCAGCCAATATTACAAAATTGTCCTTGAAACTAGAGAAATATAATGTCTCACCATCCCCTAGCCTCTGATTACAACCAGTTTATAATCTTGAAACAGTAGTAGCTCTGAACTTCCTAGTGATTTTTTCACTTTCTTTGGGATTTACAAAACATAGTAAAAATAGCATATAAACATTTTATCTGGATTCACATGCTTCAGCACATCTCGAAGTGTTCAAAGATTTCATTCAAACAGTTTAATTTTTCCATTTTCCAACCATTAAATCAGTGCCTTTTAGAAGATAGATAGATTACTTCATTTTTTGTTTGTAAATGTTGTCAGCAAGTCCTTCACATAAGGATTGTTTGGATCTACCCCAGGAAGTTGCATTCAAAAAGACAAACCATCTAGATAAAGGATAAAGCAAAATATATGATAAAGTTATTCATTTTTATATTTTCATTGCATCATTCAAATTAATAGATACAGATGAAGTTCATTCTGATGCAAGAATATATGACACAAAACCTTGGTCACCTAAAACTTTGTTCATCTTTGTCTTTTATGAGGAATATTTTGCATTCTCCTGTACATACATTTGTAGAGCTGCAAACACAAGAGTGCAAGTATCCATTCATCAAAAATATAGAGTGACGCAATAAATCCCTAAGCTAACAAGTCAATTTTGTTTATGGGAAAAAATAAAATACTAAAATCACACTTCCACAGGTTTAGAAATGTCTCAAAAAAGGTATTGAAGCTTGACTAAAAGATACAAGAATTAATTAATTACAAACCTGTAGCAAGGTTGGCAGGGGAAACAAGTTAAAAGAAGTATATATTAAATCATTGACAGGGTAGGGAACAAAGGAAAATATGTAACTGATGAGATAATGGAAGCAATTTTGTTATACACAAACTATACTATATTTCATGTTTTGCCTTCTAGTTTTCCTAGAAGGAGGTTTCCATGGAATCATTTTTCTGGTCTTTATTTAGAAACTCAAATCTTTTATTCTAAACATAAAATATGAGTTGCTTTGTTACATTTCCATATAGAATCTACATGAACATTGTTGCACATTATCCAAGGAATAATCCCTACAAATATGTTGGAATCCAGTACAATGTCAAATTCTTGCACATGCGTCCTATGGTGATTTGTGGTGGCATAAACTTACAATTATTAATTATAAAATTAAAAATAAATAATTACATAAAGAAACTTATAAAAGAGAGACACTTGTATAGTATTAAGTGGAATATATCTATCTAATCTCAGCAATGTAGGCATGGGTGTAGAAGCAGATAGGTGCCAGGGTGTATTTAGACGGATCAATCAACTTTGACTCTATGATTGTGGACCTCATCTATGAAAAAGTTCCCATAAAATGTCATGGAGGAGAAATATAGAGATGCAATCACAGGGGATTGAGAAGTTATAGTAGATTTATGGCATAGTCACAAACGAAGAGAGGTTAGACTAGCAGGGAAAGACAATGCACCAAAATGTTTTAGGGAAATGGTGAAGAGATACTTGCAATTCATGTCTTATCTGTGATTCAATAGAGTAGATGATCGCAATAGGATTTTCAAAGTATGGGGTAGAAAGTGGGGTTATGGAGAAGGGTGTGACAAAGTTGTCTATGATGGGAATTGTAATCATCATCAAACATTGGTTCATGGGGATGGATCTATGCCTCATGGGATAGGAAGAAATATTGGTAACATGAGAATAGGAGCTAAGGGTCACATCCCAAATGGTAGATGAGACATGACCATATTTGTAGGAGACAAAAGGTGGGGTGGGGAAGGAGGGGGGCAGTGACCAACTTTGAAGGAGAAGGATCAGAGGGAGTGGTGAGCTAGAGGGAGAAGGGTGACAAAGAACTGGTAGTGGTCAGCTAGAGGGAGCATGGTGATAAAGAACCGGTGGATATATGGGAGAATATCTTGGTTGGCCAGGGCATAGTTAACCACATCAACACCCCCTTACACCCACTTCACACTTGGAGGGAAACACATGAACCTACTGAAATCCAGAAAGAAAGGAAGTCCATTCAGGATTTAATAGTTCACGAGACTCGCCAAAGTGCAAAAGATACTTCCTATCGGTTGTAAGGGGTCCCAAGGCACACTTTGAAAACATGTGGAGGTCCACTGAGTCCAAATCAATCTCATGTAGGAAAATAACATCCTTGGGCATTTCATTAAGTAGGATATGGTAGGCTCTAGTGTGGGCATTGAAGTATGTCAATAGAATGGTATCCCTCAAGGTTGAGCACTAAACAATATCAGCATATATATCTTGGTAAGGGTCCCTGTGAAAATCCCTACATTGAGCAAAGCTTGAAGATGTAGGAGGAAAGTAACATGCCACAATGTAAATGTCTTGGAGAAGGGTGGGAAAACTATTTTCCCCGACCCACATGAATATATCATAATCATCCAAAGTAACCATGGTGACTTTACTCTAGAGTGAGTCCTTGATTGAGCAAGCAACACCTCCTGGAATTTGAATCTCGAGTCTATATATTGATAAGCAATGGTATCCTAGGTAGTCCAAAATTGATCTCATGAGTCTCGGTCAAAAATAGAATAACTAATGCTTTAAGTGCATCATAAATAAATCTTGGTGAAGACCAAAAGATTCCATTATGATTCAAACAACCAATGGAGACCTAAGTAACATCATTTGGGTTCGACAAAGATTAGGTTTGATTCGAGTTCAAATTTTCTAATAAGGTTCGAATGAGGTTCAACTTTAGGTTCCACTATACACACACACACACACACACACACACACACACACACACACATAGACCATTTAGTATACTTGGGCTAGGTACACCTTTGGGTCTCTAATAACCACCCTAGAATCTCTAATAATAGCCCATATGTCGATGTTTCATTTATGAAAACCTATTATAGGGATTGTTTGAGCTCCACAACCTGAAATCTCATAAGATCGGCATCAAGGAAGATCATATGGGATCTCACCTTCAAATTAAGTTCTTGAGGTTTCCTAGTATGCTCCTCTAAAAGTTTGGACTGAACAATTTCTTCAACCTCCACATGGGGGGTGCATTGATCCTCCACTGAACCACCTAGACCCAAGAATTAAAGGTTTCCCCCTGAACTAGCAAGACCCAATAATTAAGGGTTTCCTATTGAATCCCAGGGTCTTGTTTGAATAAATCTTGTTGGAAATATATTTTGTATTAGGGTCTTGTTTGAATAAGGCTTGTTGGAAATAGATTTTGTCTTGCATGTTCTTAAGATATAATATTTCCACATGGATGGAATCACCTAGGTGTTGAATAATTTCATCTGTATTGGTATCATTGAAATGTTATTTTAGGATTAAGTTCTCATATTCAAGTTTTGCAACCATATTAGTGAGCTTGTAAACCTCTACTTGTAATTCCAAGCTCAATAATTGCATAAGTTCCCATTTTATCTCAGCCCTTGAATTCCTATGTCTAAGAAAACACCTATTATTCCAAGATCTTTATTGTTATTTCTCTCATCAATTCATGAGGATTCATGGTCTTGTAAAATTGGTTCTATAATTGTGTATGTATTTTCATTTGTTTTAGTAACACCCCCATCTTATGATATACCTTGGTCTGACATACCACTTAAGAAAACAACACTTTGAATGTGGCTAGTGGAAGAGGGAAAGGATCCTGTAGTTGGAGAGGTTGATGTTGCATTCTACAAAAGGAAGGGTGGAATGACCCACATGGTTCACAGTGATGGGCAGGAGGGGCAGGAGAATAGGAAGGGAAACTACAAGAAGAAATGATGACAATATGGGCAAAGGGATGAAGCAATCAAAGAAAGTGACACATGAGGGGGAAGAGAGTGTCCAGGATGAGCTTCGAGAGGGCATCATGGAAAAGAAGGGTCAAACAGGTGAAGCCCCACTAAGTCTTAGATTTTGATCAGGTAGGATCCACGTGATTATGGACCACATGGGTAAAAGAACGCATGAGAACCAAGCAACAAGAAGAATTGAAGGGAAGGGAGATCTATCGGTTGTTAGGATATTTAGACACTTAGGAGTTAGTTAATATCTACTTGGTCTAATATGTCGTTAGGTAAAAGTGTGTTTCTTTAGTATGCATTAGTATGCATTTGTAGTTAGGAA
>ML796915.1:287689-317668 GCA_009831015.1 Picea engelmannii | reverse complement strand
TCTTCCAATAACCCTATCATCTTCTATGCTGGAATCCTTATGCCATGATAACACTTTTTCATCTATGAAGGCTATTATGTTTCCTTTGTCTTCTAAACATGATATTGATACAAGATTCTTTTCTAAACCAGGTACATATAGAACATTGCTTGTCCAAATCCTTCGACGGGGTAGGTGCTTTTGTCTCCAAGCTCCACTTTGTACAATGTCTTTCTCTCATTTAGATCTGAGAGTCAAGCTTGATCTCCCGTCATGTGCCTGGAAGCTCCACTGTCGATTATCCACATATCGTCTTCAATTGTCTCGATAAGTGTTGAGTAATGTAAGAGACTGATTGTTTTGCACATGCCTTCGGTTGACTGATAATTGGTCATGCCTTGATCCAAAACTTCAACTTCGTCATTTCTTTCTTCTGAGAAAGTCAATAGGTGCGTTGAGTTAGGGCGCATCTGAATATCTTCTCCTTGAGCAAGATGCTCCATCACAAGGTGTCGGATTTGAGAATTAAGGTTTCTGCAACTGCTACTGCTAGTAACCCTAGCTGCAGTTCTTTGGAAGTTGCTCCTGCTAGTAACTCTAGCGGCATTTCCTCAATGAGCTCAATACCTAGCGGTTATGTTTCCTTCCAGCGTTTTAGGCTGACTGAAGGGGTGTGGGCCCATAACCTGTTAGAATATAAAGGTTTGTGCTCGTTTAACCATTGACGATACCCTCGTCACCCAACCACAGACCGAAGCCACCCTCCGAGCATTTTGACCTTGACCGAGAAGAGAATCCTGGTAGCAATCAATAGCCAAGAGAGGCTAAATGCACCAAGCAAGAAAATAGATACTAAACTGAATAGATGATCCCACCCAGAAGCTAGCGCACCACTTTCCAGCTCTCCCAGAAAACTTGCGCACAAAACTGTTGATGCCTGTAACTGCCTGCGCAGATTTAGCTCTCACTGCAACTGCTGAGATGTGAAATAATGAAACTGGCGCCCTGTATTTATAGTGGACTGACTAGTCTAACTGGGGCTGACTTCTCCTTCTAGGCATCAATAAATTCAATTTAAATATATTTGTTCAACCTACAACTTGTCTAGGGTTTCCTTTAATTCTTTGCTTCCTTCCGGAGGATTCTAATCTCGTCATAGGTCACAATAGAGGTTCATACCTCCCAAAGCTACCATAATATTAACAAGTCATCCATGCTGGTGAATTGAGTAGACTCTCAATCTCTCAATTACGAATCAATAACTCTTGCACAATTTTTATATCAAGTGGAATTGATTAAAACCTCCTTCAAATAAAAATAATGGAAAATTAAATTAATCAATCATCAAAGTAATGATGACATTGGAACTTGACAGAGAACATAAAATAAAAAACCTTACTATCACAATTTTAAAACACCATTAAAAAAAAACAATTGTTATTTGGATAAATTTAATTTTCCCAATAAAAAGGCCAATACACTTGAATCAATTTTTCATAATGACCACCATTTTTTAAAGAGAAAAAAACTCTTCTTTATAAAATCACCTCACCAAGAATAATTTTTTCCAACTTTTTTTCCTTTCCCAATAAATATTTTTTTATATATATAAAAATAGTATAAAAAAACCACTTTCAAGTTTTGTTTTTTTCTTATCTATTACTAAAAATATTTCATAATCTGGTAATTTTTCTTTTTTTTAATATTTATTAAAAATTTGAATACTTCTTTCATGTCAATTAAAAATTATTTATAATTTTTTCTTAAAATTATTCTAACATAAAACCTTCTGTTTTGCATAATTTCCTCCACCCAACATAAAACCTTATGTTTTGCATAATTTCTCCCCCAAGTGAGAGTGGGAGATATTATACAAAACATATCAATCAACAAAACAATGTACTAATTTCTTTAGCATTGTTAAAACAATGTGTTAATTTCCTTAGCATTGCAAATACTTTCACTCAATAAAAATTTATTGATTATCAATTTGTTGTTAGTTTAGTAAATCTTTCTTTCATTATTTATAAAAATAAAAATAAAAATTATTTATAAAAAATGCATTATCCGATTTCATAGATCCTAACACAAACAAAAGTCAAATAAACTTTTTTTAATTATTTATAATAAATACATAACAAAATTAGCCATTATTAAAACAAACAAAAACACTTTCATGATACGCACCAATAAAAGCATTTTCATGATACACATCAATAAAAGCATTTTCATGAAAGAACACAATACAATGTTGCAATGCATATGTTACATCACACTCCTTTAAATATTCCTTTTGGATGTGCTTTAACTTTTCTCATCATCTTTACATATTTTACTCTGTATAATGACCGATCATCTTTATATATATTGTACTCTTTATAGTGCCATGGACATCACACTCCTTCATATATTCCTTTTGGATGTGTTTTTAATTTTTCTCATCATCTTTATATATTGCACTATGTATAGTGCCATGGGCCACCTTTGGTTTTAAGTAAACATTAATACCCAAGCTCAAGTTGATCTTTTTTATAACAATGTTGTTATCAAATAGTTCTACATCACATTTGCATTTAAGTTTAACATCACACTATCTTTCAAGCTCAAGTTGATTGTGTATGGTACACAATATGTGCACTATGCAATGCAAGAATTAATGCATATACATGAAGATATATGCTACATCAAATATGTTTATCCAAACTTTACATATTGCACTGTATAGTGCCATGGGCCACCTTTGGTTTTAAGTGAACATTAATACCCAAGTTCAAGTTGATCTTTTTGTATAACAATGTTGTTATCAAATAGGTCTACATCACACTTGTTTTTAAGTTCAACATCACACTACCTTTCAAGCTCAAGTTGGTTGTGTATGGTACACAATATGTGCACTATGCTATGCAAGAATTAATGCATATACATGAAGATATATGCCACATCAAATATGTTTATCCAAGGTTTACATATTGTACTCTGTATAGTGCCATGGGCCACCTTTGGTTTTAAGTAAACACTAGTACCCAAGCTCAAGTTGATCTTTTTGTATAACAATGTTGTTATCAAATAGGTCTACATCACACTTGTTTTTAAGTTCAACATCACACTTGTTTTCAAGCTCAAGTTGATTGTGTATGGTACACAATATGTGCACTATGCAATGCAAGAATTAATGCATATACATGAAGATATATGCCACATCAAATATGTTTATCCAAGCTTTACATATTGTACTCTGTATAGTGCCATGGGCCACCTTTGGTTTTAAGTAAACATTAATACCCAAGCTCAAGTTGATCTTTTTGTATAACAATGTTGTTATCAAATAAGTCTACATCACACTTGTTTTTAAGTTCAACATCACACTACCTTCGAATTCAAGTTAATTGTGGATGGTACACAATATGTGCACTATGCAATGCAAGAATTAATGCATATACATGAAGATATATGCCACATCAAATATGTTTATCCAAGCTTAAGTTGATCTTTTTGTACAACATCAAATAGATTTACATCACACTTGCTTTCAAGCTCAACATCACACTACCTTTCAAGCTAAAGTTGATTGTGTAAGGTATATAGTATGTTCACTATGCACTGTAAGAATTAATGGATATACATGAAGATATTATCGCATCAAAAACAATTTTAGAGGACCAACTCTACTTTAAAACCTTCTTGTAAGAGGTTTTGAAGTTGATTCCCCAAGTTGGATGCCTCTATCGTATGCTTTATTCAATCACTATTTTGAATGTTTACAATTAAGTAATCATTATTTTGAATGTTTACAATTAAGTATCCTTATTTTTTCTTTGATTCCATGTGATATTTTCAACTAGTTCTTCACTTGCACTTAGTACAATTATAACTATATTAAATAACTTAGTAAATCATAATAAATACACACAAAAGTATCTTCTTAACTAATCAAAATGGAGTAAACATACATAATAAATAATAGAAACAAAAAACTAATAAATAATAGAAACAAAAAAAAAAAATCCACGTAAAAAAACGTAATTCTATTTATCTAAAGAGAACCAAATTACATTTGGTAGGTGTCTTAAGCACAACCCAAACTTGGGTAGAAAGTTCCCAAAGAGACACAAAAGTTGGCTGATAAGCCACAAAGAAAATATAAATACATAAGTTGGGAAGAAACCCCAAATAGGTCTGAAAATCCGGGTCAAGAAGCCCTGCCATAGAAATAACCCCAAAAAAACAATCTCAACAAAACCCTGGTAGTCGGATGGACCAGATCAGAGTGGTATGAAAGCCTCACAACAACAGAACCAAATAGCAGCAACATCAATGAAAACCTCAACCAAAAAGAGAAGACTAGAAGTTGCACGCCCTCTCAAAGGACCTCAAAGTGCCACTACACAAACACTGCACGCCCAAGGATAGGACCTCAAAGCTCTGGCACAACCCCTACCAGATAGGAGAAAAAAACCATCGACAACTACCAATAGGAGCCAGATCTGAGCATACATCAAACCCTAAACAAACCAAAGAAACCAGAGAGAGGAACCGACACCGCAAACCAGGAGCGGAATAAAGCAGGAGATCCAAGCACCAAGACAACCMTAGATCTGTGCACTCACTAAGRATGACCCACCACAAGAATCTAATAGAACAAAAGAAGSACTGGAAAATGGAGGACGTGAGCACCGAAAGGCACCTCCACCCAAAAGAAAACTCGATCTGATCAAGTAAAGAACGATTTGGGCATTACAAGCCACGCCCACCATCATAGAACCTGTCTCATCCAAAGAAGAGAGCTTGRTCTGCAGAAGCCATAGATCAAGAACTCCCCGCAGAGAAAATAGACCCGAAGGACACCGCAGCAAGAAAAAACTCCGAGTAGAAAAAGGTTTCGATAGTGAAAATCGACGTCAAACTATCACCAAGAGCAGAGACATATCAAACACCGCACACAAGCTTCAAAAGAAGAAAACAAAAAAAAATTGGATCTGCAACCAAGAAAACCCTAGCCACAGACCCCATATTTTCAATAGAAACAAAAATCTTAATACAGATTTCCTCAACTATTCAACATCAAATAAACACACAAAATCCCAATGTGTACAATTAAGCATCCTTGCTTCTTCATTCTATGCAACCTTCGGAGCAATGGAATAAACATTTACACAAGAGCCCAATATGTATATTATACATTCCTTATTATATTATTTTTAATTCATTACATGTGGTATCTTCAACTACCTCCACTTGATGAGGTACAATTATACCTATATTAATTTTCAACTACCTTATTTTTTTCTTCATTCCATGTGAAATTTTTAACGGTCTCTCCACTTGGGCCAGGTACAATTATGGCTGTATTAATTTTCAATTACCACTTTCTTTCTTTTTTTTCGTAACGGAGTCACCGGTAGTCGACCCAAAGGGACACATTCCAAAGGGACACATTCGACCTGCCACAATGTGATGCGCTTAACCCTCACGGACCCACGGATCCAGAGAATTGAACCCATGAACTCATCATGACAAAGGGCCAACTCCGATTCAACAAACAACAAACGGGGTTACCCTATGGGGTTATCTAATTGGGCACAGATCCAGAGAATTGAACCCATGACCTCAATGACAAAGGGCCAATCCTATGGGGTTATTTAATTGGGTATTTCAGAATGGGGTTATTTAATTGGGTATTTCAGAAAGGCGTTGTCTAATTGTTCTACAAAATGGTTTTTTTTCACTGAAATTCAACAACATAAATATGTACGAAATCACATTTTTTGTTGTTTAAAATCTATTTCTGAATGCAGAAATGGATTCAGCATGCTGAAAAACCTCTAAAACAGTCGGATTATACAGAAATAATCATTCAAATCTGGGGATCTAATAATTTCTCGCCAGATTTCGGGCAAAGATCCCCAGAAAATATCGTCAAAAAAAAACCATTTCGTAAAACATTTAGACTAAACGTTTCAAAAACAAGTTTTGGGGCACAAGATCCAAGGAACAACTACTCTTATAATTGAATGTCACCCAGGAATTATAATGGGATTTGTCATGAATCGATGTAGGCAAGGAAGATTCTTCTCGCACATCACAAAACGTTCACTGATTTTTATCATTGTATTCTAAAGCGAAGCGAGAGAGCCATTCAAACTCTACCCTAGGCATTCAAACCCTACCTTACAGAGCCAAAGGAACTGGCGATTTAAAACTCCTTACATTCGTGTTTAAAAGACAGCTCTGTGGCAAACTAGATACAAAACTCTTAATAAGGCATCCACGTTATCCCTTAATAAGACGCCACATTTTTGCCATAGTTTGGAATGTCTGTATTGATGATAACAAATTTTCACCATAGTTTGGAAGGTCTGTATTGATGATTTACAGATTATTTACAAACTTGTTATCATTTAACAATAAAATTGGAGTGCCCAATTGAAGATTTACAAATTTTACATCATCATAGTAAAAATCAAGACTGCTTTGACAACAGAAAAAATGTTATGTAATGATATTAACACTGCTTTGACAGGGGACAAATAAACATAACATTCTCGCAGTAGCTTAGAAGGCTTGCACTGGTTACTCACAAATTTTCGATCGATTGGGACTGCTTTGACAGGAAAAAAAAAAAAGCAGAACATAATAAGCTCAAAGCAAACCTCAGAATTTAAACAGTGCCAAAGACGCTAAAAGATATATAGAGGGAGAGGTAGGGAATAATCCTAATTAAATACTCTGAAGTTGACATATGTGAAACAACAGTGACAAAAAAATGGGGAGGCTGCAATGTCCTAAAATATTGAGCTCATCAAGCTTTATGCTATCAATTACACTTCAATTAAAAAAGCTGAAATGTTAATCAACCACAGAAACATACTCAACTTCCAAGAGCAAGACAGCCAATATAACAACCAATATAAGCATAAACCCTGATGGTGGTCAAACTTATATTACCTCCCTTAGTTAGAACAAAGCATTATCAAACTCGGTCATTTGCAATAAAGCTCTCTGTTCTGTATGCCACATTCAAATTTGCACTCTAAATCTGGTCAAAACTTATATTACCTCTCTCGGTTAGAAGAAAGCATTATCAATTTGGTCATTGGCAATAAAGCTCCCTGAGACAACTAAAGCAAGGAAACTCTCATTGATCAGCAGATTAATTTATATGTAACCATCCCGCATAATATAACAAAAAACATTTTTTTAAGATACATAATGTAGGTACAAACCCTACTCCAAGTTCTTATAAAATCATCACCGAATATAGTGTTTGTATGGAACTCCATTGGCATCTTACAACACAATTCATAAGGAAAGTGATCAAATCGTCATATCTGGACCTAAAGAGTGTTTAAGCATGCCACATATGCAAGGCAAAGCTTTGGTCTGAAATCTCAACCTTCTGATCTTGGGAAAATAAAGATACCAGAGTTATCCATGTGGGTGTTATTTTTTGCAGACTGTGATGGAATCCAATGTAGTCTGGATCCAACAGGGTTTTCAGTAACATATGCCATTTGGTAGTAATTTGTTGTTGCAGCAAAATAAGAGAATTAAAGCCACATAAGGATCAACAAATGATAAATGGCAGTTATTCCTTGGGGCAGAGATCCTTGATGAGATAATGTCCAGAGTGAATTGCATCACCCCACTTCATAAACAAAAGTCCTGAAATGCTGTAATCTAATCTAATGTAACATATAACCTAAGTGGCACGCTCTCTGACAACATGAATATCCATCTCAGTGGGATCAGTAGCCTGCACCTCATAGTGAACGCCATCAAGCTCCCTCCTCAGTCTGTCTTTAGATGTAGCATAAAGTATCTTTGCCCTGATGCGGGATTTGTCAGGAGACCTAGCAATAATGCCACAACATTCACAACTTCAGACGGGATTCGCAAGTAAACCCCATACAGGAATGCACTCAGCATTGAATCTGGGCTAGTTTCGGTAAACTCACACCTATCTACAGCTAAGCCACACCCGGACATACTAGTTTGGTGTAACATTACCTACCAAAATAGGTTGATCCAAACAAAGAACAGAGGATATATAAGTAAATGAAATACTAACCAGGCAAAGAAGAAGATCTTGCTCTTCTGGCAGTTGTCCACGGTGACATAATCGAAATCAAACACTGCATATCTGCAGTCGTTATCCGGAAGGGATGCTGTGAAATCATCATAACTTTCTGCAGCTCCTCCAGTTTTATCAACCAACACTTTTTTGGATTTCTCGTCGATCTTGAACACAATATAACGATGCGCCTTTTTCCTCTTCAGCTCCTGAAACAAACTCAGGCATTCATCGGATACCCCCATGCCTGTTGTCGCCTGAATACAACAACAACATCAACCCAATTACTGACTTGCACATCCTTGGATCTGTGGGCTGGTCTTTATGTTAACACGATGATATTCCATCTGGCAATACCCCCAGCACATTAACTAGCACAGAGCCATCTAAAACTAGGTCTGCTAGGCAGCTTTGAGGTTCTAGAGGTTATGCATACCAAGTTTTGATATATTTCATTAAGTAGGTCATCTGTGTGAGGTCGAGATATGCATTTTCAGTCTCCTTGTGATGTTGCAGTGCATATCAGAGTCAGGTTTAGAGGGGTTTGCATATCAAAGCCAGGTTTAGATGGGTTTGTGCTAACATCTATATTTAAGACAACCTAATATACAATCTATTCTAGATTCAATACAAAACTGGGAATTTAGATGGATCTGCCCCGAAATCTATAGTCAATGCGCCAGATTCAATACAAAACTCATATATGGGATTCATACAAACTCTGGTTTAAATGGGTCTGTGCTGGTATCTATATTCAAAGCAGGTAATGCACAAACACAGTCTATTCAAGATTCAATATAAAAGGGGCTTTATATGGGTTTGTGTTGATATCTATTGTCAATGAACCCCATATACAATCTGTTTGAGATTCAATACAAAACTGGGATTCAGATGGGTATGCGCTAAAAAATAATTAATGATCAGCCCCATTCCACCCCACCCTACAAAGCTGCAACTGGGATTCAAATGGGTATGCGCTAAACATTCAGGTGAATTCAGATTCATAAACATTTGCCTTCACAGAGAGTTAAAAAAACACAATTCTTACCAACCAATATCATCACTATGAGAAAGAACAGATAAAAGAACGAGATGTAAGCGTACCATTCGGTATGCCATCGCCATGGCTGCTTCTGCTGCCTGTGCGCAAACAAAACAAGGAGAAACTCTGTAACGAAGAAGATTCAAATTGAATAACACCACCAAAAGAAAACCACTTAAATGCTATGCCTCTCAGCGTGTCCCTGATCCTGAATTCAATTCCATTTAAAGGCAGAAGCATGGAGAATTAAAAAAAACAATAAATGTATTAAAAAAGGTAATGGAGCGCGCCATGGCATGCCCCACGTCCGAATGACAATGAATGTCTGCTCCCTCTTTCTTTTGGATCCCACGTCTGCTTTGCAAATCAGCATCACATGCATAGAGACCCATGAACTATTATAGCCTAGGAGTATGCATGAATTGAAGAATTTGAATGCGTGCATCAATCTCCATGATTGTGGTCCCCCATTAACGTCGCTTAAAAGAAAAAAGCAAAGAATAATTCTGTACCACTTTTGCTCTTTTCAAAATAGCCTCTCCCGTGACAACTTAACAACAAATTCCATTTTTGAAATTGTGTGTAATCCAATTTTCATGTCTATCCATTCCTGCAGTACGCTATTCGTAGCCCTATGAAAGTGATTGTCAAATCTATCGAGGGCTACTTTCAATAAAAATATTATGATATTAATGCTGAGTTTGATTGAGTGATCAAAACTTGTCCAGTGGAAGCCAGGAAAACCTGAAAAGGTTTGGATACGGAAATAAAATATCTTAGATTTGCTTTGCAGAATTGGATAAAATAAGAAAACAAAAGTTATAAATCAGCATCATAAATTTGTAAGTTTAACTGAAAATTGAGTGAAAATTTAAAAAAAAAAATACTTCTCCAACTTTAAAGATAAATACTATTCAACAAAATTGGAAATTGATTGTGTCAAATCTGGAGGTTGGAAGGAGAGTTTTTATGTGAAATGGAATCCCAATGTTAGTGGACAAAATTATATTTGTGATCTTAACCGTTTATAGGTTGACTTCTCTCTGTTTATGTCAAAATTCCAATGATGAATGTATTTAAATATTTGGTAGTCACTCAAATAATTGAGTGTGAAGCCTTCCAGCATGTGCTCATCCTTATCCATGATGATGTGTATAGATTTTAGCATGATGTGTATAGATTTTAGCATTGACCCGCAAGGAATCGATCGATTCCCTGTGCAATTTGGACACTGAAATATAAGCTTCCAAGTCTTAGTTATGATTGCCATGCTTTTATGAAGTTGGCAAAATTATACATCTTATTATCACACCGACAACAGATGCCTCCTTTACCTCTGATATTGGGATTAGTATTATTAATATTTCTTTTAAACAAAAATTAAATAAATATGTATTCATTACAGAATTTTTGGGTAAATTTGAAATAAAAAAAATTAAGTAATTAAATTTATTATGAAATTATTTCTATAAGGTTATTCTTACTTAAGAAAAATACAAAGTTTAAAACTCTCATTTATAAAGTTATTCTTATATAAGTTATATAAGAAAGATGCAAAGTTTAAATATCTCATTTCATTTATGCATAATTATATTATGCTCTTGTAAAATTAAAATTCATGGTTTTTCTTAAACAAAAATATAAATTCATATTAATCAATCAAATACATTTACAAATATCAATATATAAATAATAATAATATAATTCAAGGTTGCATTTTAGTGAGATACAATATTGACATATGAGATTTTCTTGTTTGTGGACAAGGGACCCTCTTCATGTAATGATTTGATTGCTTAGTTTAAGGAGGTATATATGCCCTACCCTCTTTCAGGTTCAAACATGTGATCTCTAAGGAGGAAACATATATATCCAACCTGAAGAATAGAATTGTTATTTGGAAGTCTAAGATACCGTATGCAAGTTTCACAGGTGATGATTGATTCTATGTGATTCAATTCACTTGTTTTAATTCCTCTTCTTCTTCCATGTGTGATGAAATGAGTGCTAAGTGGAGTATTTCATATCATGAGAAATTGATCATCAATGAATGATGCTTATGAGAGATGAGTCATGGATGAATGACTTTGAATACGTAGTTAATCCCATAAAATAATACTTCATCCTCAACTGCATAGCCCCCACATACTTAAATAAAAGTGTTATTAAAGTTACAATGTTTACAATGCTCAATATATACTAGTGGGGGTATTAGGCTTACTTAACAATTTAAGAGGGAGTGTTGGAGTGCCAATTCACATCTAAACATGGTGTTGCACATCATAAAGCAAGTATGTAGTTTAATGGTAAAGCAAACCATCGAGAAAGGGAAGCCTTGGGTTGAATTCCTAACTTGTTTCATATTTTTACATGGTATTAGAGCCATGGTTGGGAAATCAAATTTTATTTTTGAAAATATTGAAAATATTGAAAATGACATTTGAACTAAGATCCATTATTAGTGTTAGAGAAAAAAATTTAAGCAAAAATTCAAAAAAACTTGTTCATGTGAGAAACTAAGTAATTAAATTTATTATTGAAAATATTTCCAATAGTAAAAATTTATCTCAATCTAGTTATTCTTACATGAGAAAGATGCAAGGTTTAAATATCTTTCCAGTGGGTATTTTACTATATTGATGTGGAATTGGGATTTATATCTCTTCAATCATTAAATAATATATTCTCATTAATCAATCAAAAACCTTTACAAATATCATATATAAATAATAATAGAATTTAAGGTCGCATCCTATCCAAATGCAAAATTGATATATGAGATCCTCTTGTTTGTGTACAAGGGACGTCTTTGTCTAGTGATTTCACTACTTAGTTTATGGAAGTGAACATACACTACCCCCTTTTGGATTTGAATGTGTAACCTCCAAGGAGGAAACACATATATCTAACATGAAGAATAAATTATTCTCTGGAAGTCATGAGTATCGAATGCAAGTTTCAAAAGTGATGATTAATGTTATGCGATTTATTCTACTTGTTTCAATCTCACTTTGTCACCCTTGTGAGCATTACCTAATGCAATGAGTGCGCCTAAGTGGACTATTCAATATCATGAGAAATTGGTCATGAGTGACATGAAAGATGGATCATAGATGAATGACTTTATACATAGCTAACCCCCAAAAATAATACTTCATAATGTGGAACTGTAAAAATCCCCCACATACTTAAATAAAAATGTTATTAAAGCTACAATGTTTCCAATGCTCAATTTATACTCAAAGATTTTAAACTCACTTCACAATTTAATCATTTATTATTAAAATAATACACAATTTAATGTTTGTCCAACCTTTTTCCTCATATTTCTTAGGATTTCTCCTATTGTCATATTTTTGTTGTTTACTTATGTTTATGTTTGATTCCTTCCATAAGGATTTGGTGTTTCCTTAATAAATTTGTGGTTGTCTCTTTTAAAGAAACATATAACTATTATCATATCATGGGTGTAGTTAGGAATTCCTTTACTCTAGGTTTCAAAAAAATAATGATGTAGTTAAGAGGAGTCAAAGTGGCAATTCACATCTAAACATGGTGTTGCCCATCATCAAGTAAGTATGTAGTTTAATGATAAAGAAAATCATCAACCAAGGGATGGTTTGGGTTGAATTCCTAACTTGTCTAATATTTTCACATGGTATTAGAACTATGGTTGTCGCTATAAAGAATTCCTAACACAATTTAAGGTAGGTTTGGGTTAAGGTTACAACAATTTTGTGAAGTTAATAGCCCTAAAACTATCTTCGATCTTAGTAGCTAAAAAAGGGGTTACTCGCTTACAAGTGTTTGGAGACTCTCTATTAATCATAAATTGGGTAAATGGTGTGAGTCAAATGGAAAATTTTCTTTTACAACCAATTATGGAGGAGATTCTTGCTATAAAATCAACTTTTGTTGTTGTGTCTTCCCAACATATTTATAGAGAGAAGAACATAAATGTTGATGAGTTGTCAAAAGGTCGGTTACTCTTGGATCCTGGTTGACGTATTCTTTAAAAATGAGAGATGGGTGCATGCTAGAGTATAAACACGATCCTTATTTTTAAGCAGCATATCTACTTTCAGTTTTTCTTTTCATATTCTAGAAGGTTGTAATGTTACTTAAATATGGTCATCAAGTGGTAGTATGGAATGATACTTGTATGTCATTTTGATGTTGGTCTTTTTTAGTATAGATGTATGCTTATATACAGCAAGCCCTAGAAGAGTAAATTTTTGGGAGAACTGGCATCATTTTGATTAGTTTATTGTGTCTTGGGGTACAATAGTATTGTTTTGTTGTTGAAGACATGAGCCTATAGTGGATATTAGGTTATTTATCTGGTGAAAGTCTTCTTGAAATGTTGTTTACAACATTTATAAAATGTAATATCATTCTATATAAATGAAATTACAGTTTTTTTTCCATGGAAAAAATATAAAGAACTCCCAACATTAAGTTTGAAAAAGGATAATATGATTTGAGGGAGTGTTAATCCAACACTTTTTTGGGAAATCATCTAGTCATTTGATGACAATCCTAGATTTTTAATATAGTCAATATTTTCACATGATATTAGAGCCATGATCGTAGCTAAAAATGATATTAGGGCCATGATCATAGCTAAAACTCAACAACCTTAAGGTTCAAAAAGACTAATGTGTAACACAACTAACCCCCTAATCCTTCTTAGGTTGGTGGGATGTTCGATTTTTGTCCTTCTTCCTATATTAAGTATTCGGGTTTGCTCTTCCTAGATTTTGTTCATCGTGATACATGTGAGAACTTCCCTTGTCACACATTTACTATGTTAATTCTTCTCGTCCAAACCCAACTACCAACGAAATCACTCCAAGGATTCACTACAACAACTAGGGACCTGGACGTCCCCAATCGAACGGCTAGAATCACTCCTCACCACCAGATCAACGATCGACAGTGACTCGGACCCTCTCCTCATCAGAATAGTGGGACACAAGGCATGAGTTTCCATTATGATGCTTCCTCTCCAATGGGTGTTTTGATAGATCCAACGATCCTCGAAATCGGAAAACAATGGTCCTGATTACATCGACACCTATAAATGCTTGACAATTATCACTTGTCCCTTCACCCAAACATTACATGAACAAGTGGGGCCCTTTACAGATATACGACTAAGGTTATATTGCACACCCACTCACAGATCAATGGCTCAGGTTCTCTCGGAGCCCTTCACCATCAGAGTGCATCCACTCTTAGTGGTTGTAAACCACTCTAAAAAACACTCCCCGATGGATTACTCTGATGGATATAACAAACCTCGTACACCTCTTTTGACAGTCAAGATTAATTCGGGGTTCTACAACCACACGGTCATTACCTGATGCCCATCTTCTTTGAAGTTGTCTTTGTTGGATTGGATTATCCTAGATCCAATAAATGAGAAACTATTGGAGTCCTCCCCAACAGATCTATGGTCATTGGACCTCATCGCCATCAGACTCCTCCCTATGCCCTTTTCCAAACCTTCGATCATCTACCTTCTGCTAGACTTACATCCTTGACACTTGATATCGACGATTCAGATTCCTTCGACTATCCCTATGATAGATCAATGGATCTCGTTGACTCGGACTCTTCCCCTTCGAAATCACATTGTAACCTTACACTTGGGCACTCTGATGGCCTCACCTTTTGACCAACGGTCAGAATCTTCCCTCTCTCCCAGATCGACGACCGTAAATCCTTATGATTCAAAACATGGGTTTTATTCAGAGTAAAATCTTGATTCGAGGCCTACTCGTTCAAGATATTTTTAGGATTATATACTTGGATTTTACCAGAGCCTCTTGGGCTCTCATCTTCACTCTATAGCTGGCTAAGGAATTCTTACTTCAAAACCCGATTGAATATTTTGCATCTTGCAAGCTTTCCATTTCAAATAGGGACTTTCCAGACTAAAGGGGTTCCTAAAAGACATAGTCAAAACTTCACCAGAAAATCAAGGGCACTCTACTACTACCCTCCCAATGAAGATTTATATCTTACAAGATTTCCATTCAAGGACTTGCAGTTTTACAAGATTACAACTTGTATTAATGCTCCTCACTTAGCTATTCACATTTTCCATATTTGATGGTGGTAAGAGTCATACATAATCCACTTTTCTCAGGAATTCAACATTCTTTCAATTAGGCACATTCATTCCATAAACAACAAACACTTTATCTTCATTTTTAAGCATGCACTTGACACAACAAACAATAATGCTTATCTGATTAGTGAAGAATTCCAACAGATTGAGGGGAAATGTCTTTCCACCCAACCGTAGGCTATGCTGCATAAGGTATTTCTACATCATGCCACCCCCATGCCAAGCCATGATACCACCAGGGGATTGTTACACATTATTTTGGTCACCCTGATGATGACTATACAAGCATGTGTTCAGGCTCTCAAAACAATCTTTTGCATGAAGAAAATGACTGAGTTCTTCCCCTACAAGGCATTATTTTAGAATGACGTTGCAGGCTGACAATGGTACACAGTGCGGTAATCCTTGATTTCCATAGGCTGCTCTATGCCTGACTCGCGAGGTTTCTGTAGGCTGCTATATAGGCAGGGTGTGGCAGCATTTGAAGCTAAGGAAAGGAAGAAGTTCATGAAGTTTCTAGAAGGAGAATCTTCTAGAATGTGAGGTGGCGTCCGTATGGTTGTGATCCTACTGGCTTCTCTGATTTGGTGGGATCATCCTCATCCTTTCAACCACTTCACCTTCTCCTATATAATGATGGGTTTCTCATGGAAAGGGTTAAGAAAGATTGAGCAAAGAATTTTTGAAAGAATAAACTGAAGACTGTGTGAAGGATCCTATTACAACCGATGATCGAGGCCTCCATTTGTCCATTAATCTTTTGTGGACCATCTTCATACAAATTCGGAGCAAGTGTATGTGTGTGTTGGAATAAAGGACCACCGAAAGGGAACTTATGACATAAAGATAATTTGGTTGTATCTTCCACTTTTACTTAATATGATACGGTGACATGTTTCTTTCCCATAAAATCATTAGCGTTTTATTACATGACTCCTTGATCAAATGTTTAGGTTTCCATTGAATCTACAATTTTTTCTTTCACTTTCATTGGTTTGTGTCACTGCAGATCTGATTTCACAAGAGCACTGGAGCGAAGCAGGGACAACAGAGATATAAGGAAGCGATATCTAAAGGTATGTCATCCATTCCTTCTTTGGTAGTAAATTCAATGGTAGCAACTTAGGGAAAGCGCCATGCCTTGTCTTGTTTTTTTCTAGATCCGGGTGGATCTAGGGAGATTAGTTTATGTCTGCATTCACCAATTTATACAATAACAGGGACTGATTCAGTTGGCTGCCAAATTGAGAAAATGGTTTAGGAAGGTTACTCCACTTTACTCTACTAGCAACAATAGAATTTTCCCTCTTCCCACTGAGCCCAGGGCTTCCACGAGTTTATCAGATACCTTCCCAATTAGATTTCCTTTGCATAAGGGATCCCCTTCTCTACTACACAGTCCCTCGGTGACCTCCCCTTACCAATGTTGGTTTCTTTCCAGTAAGTACCAAGTCGTGTCTCTCTATTGCTCTGATCTAGATCTGGGTCTTCTCTGCTTCAGGGTGACCATAAATACCTTGGGAAATTTTCCTATTTTCCTCAAAGAAAACTTCCCAACTTCTCAGTTGCTCAGAACTATGTGCATGAGTCCCTCCACTCACCACACCATCTGTTTATGAGTCCACGACTCACTTTAATCACGATGGACCTCTACGATAATTTTGTCTTCTGAACGCTTGTGTGTTGGTTATCTTCTATGGTCTCTAAAGTCTTCTTGTGTGTTCTCTCGCTCTTCCTCATCTCCTCTACTACATGTCTGCTTATGAACTATGTGTTGTTTTTGTAACGTCCCCAATCGTTACGACTACATGCGAAACCGAAAGTGCATTTTTTTATTTTTTTAAAAAAGAAAGAAGGCGATGACGACAACATTAACCACACAACTGACGATGAACACAATCACGTCGTCCAGGCATCGGGAAACTATGACTCCACGCCCCGGGCACAAGGGCAACTGGGAAAACATGCGCAGAAAAAAAAGGAGGAATGACTACCCGCCTGACACAAACAAGACACGCTTACAAGCTAAGGGACAACATCCCCTTCCTGACACACGACCAAAGATGAACAAGACTAGAACATCAAGGCCCGCGAACCCAGTGCATGAAGGCATTCCACCCTGGCGCCAAGAGAAACTTACAACACTTGACAACACTCACATTGAACGCACCGACTCCGGCTAAATTCTCGTTCGCCGCTATCCAATAGGGTGCGCCATGATCCCCTCATCAGGAATCATGTCATCCCCATGCGACAGCCGCGTCAAAACCTTGGCACCACACATCCTATCTGGACTGAGGACTCTAGAAAAATCCAACATGTGAGGAGCCAAATACCGAGAGGAACCGCACCCAAACCCCAATAACAGGTTGACGAGACACCAGAGGACGACTACCAGGGAAGACACAAACCAATACATGACTTTGTCAACCACCCACGCCTTTTATCAAGTCTAACAGGTCAATAAATACCATCTAATTATAATTGAATACAGATCAATTTTATCATTACTTACGATCTAAAGGGCAATTCTAACTTAATTCCAAATTGACATTAAATACAACCAATTTAGTAAGTCTAATTACCATTTGTCTATAATTACCATATAATTGACAAATCTAATTTAATCAATACTAAAACAATAAACTACAATTACCATCTAATTTGACAAGTCTGTTTAATCAAGGTTAAACGTAAAGGACAAGTCTGGTATGAGTTAGTTAAAGGCGATCTAAACAATTCAAGGTTGTTTATTCAATGAAGAGGTTGTCTAAAAGGCTAATCATTTGTTGTAAGAAGTAATTATAAATTACCAATGCTACAAAACTACTGTGTACATTATACATGGGCTGTCAATTAAAAACAACAGAAGGCGTGTAGATGACGAGTCACCGGGCCATCTAAGTAAAACACTACCTGAATTAGAATGTGTTTCAATCAATTTAGAGAAGGTTTGTCAATAAGTAATAAGCGTTAAACACAGGCAAGAGTTAAATACCATTAACTCAGGAATATAAAAATGACAACGCAGTCCTGGCAGGCCATCAATAAATGAAACGTACTCCTAAAATGGTAACAATGCAGACCCAAGGTAAGTCTGAACGCAACCCAATCCAAGGGACAAAGTGCCAGGTACACAGGTGACTAAGGCTATCTTAAAAGAAAAAATCATGCACATTACACACAACTCAAAAAAACTATAAAATCGTTGTGGTTAAAAACACATAATCATAATGCAAGTAAATACAATAGAACTGCCATTAAAGCAAGTCGGTGTACCTTATTCACCATGGATTGGAAATATACATAATTACTATCAAGAGGAAGTAAATATAACTGCATTTTCATCAATGAAATCGTAACTGCCAGTAGCTATAATTGCATTTCCAGGATGCCAATTATAAATGCATACAGGAATAACTAAAAACATTTTTCCCTTTGCCGGAATACCAATTACAAACGCAGACAGGGATAATTAACACATTTTTCCATTGCCAGGATGCGAAATATCAAAGAAAACGCAGACAGGGATAATTAAACATTTTTCCATTGGCCGGAATACCAATTACAAACGCAAACAGGGATAACTAACACGTTTTTCCATTGCCAGGATGCCAAATATCAAAAAACGCAGACAGGGATAATTAAACGTTTTTCCATTTGCTGGAATACCAATTACAAACGCAGTCAGGGATAACTAACACGCTTTTCCATTTCCAGGATGTCAAATATCAAAAAACGCAGATAGGGATAATTAAACATTTTTCCGTTTGTCGGAATACCAATTACAAACGCAGACAGGGATAAATAACATGTTTTTCCATTGCCACGATGTTGAATATAACAAAAAACGCACCAGAAGGGGAATTACATTGTTGTCAATAATATAAAAGCAAATTGTTGTACAAACATCCCAGAAAATAAAGGAATAAAAACGATTATTTGTAAGATGTAAAGAGCAGATAGACCATTCAATGTAAAAAGAAGATGTTCTGGTTCGATTCAACATCATAGAAGAATAAAAACGTAATCACTCTACAGCTCAATAATACACAGACAAGAAAAAGATAAACTCTCACCATCAATCAATAAATTGTCGGGTCGAATATCTGCATCAAGGCACAAGACAACAATTAGCCAAGGATAACCATCAGAGGTAGACAACTGACAGGAACGTCCTTGGCTCATCATCCTCGCACAGAAAAGAAGGGCGTTGAGATCCATAGGTCGATTAACGCCGAAGCGATGACCGTAGATCAGGCTCTTGGCCAACTGCTCAGGCGAGGATTGATGAGATAGGGACGAAAGGAAAAACAACCACAATGGTCACAATCAATACACCACAGGGCGGTCAAGACATGCGGGAAAACGAAGGCCATGTGAGTCAATCAATCATCGAGATAGGCTATGAAAAATTTCAGTCATCCATCTAGACAATTAGTTTACTTACCCTAATAAACATGCAAATCCAAAGTATAAATCCTACAACAATCTACCATACAAAAATGAAGAAAGCGTATCGTTTCCTGATCGTCGGCTCTGAGTTGACGTCTCGCACACTCCGTTCAACTCTCGCTTGCTGACTGGCGAGACTTCACCGGTACCTCCCAGCCTATGCTAGGGGTACTCTTCTTCCCCCTTAGCCCCCCGAGCCGCAAAGGGGCCACACACGCTAACCAGAGAATCAGCTAGCTCCCAGCTTGCCTCGCAAGGCCGAGTTGTCACTCCTCACCAACCTAGGTATCCCAACTCCCACAAGCTAAGTCAGTCAAGTAGAGATTTCTGCAGCGTAACATTATGCAAACAGAAAAAGATCCTTCATCCTTCTCCTCCCTTCATTATATAGAGTTTCGAAGTCCCTTACTTTCCTAAAATCTCATTTAATTAAAGTTTTAAAAATTAATTCCTAAAAATTCCTCCCCATACAAGTGTCACCCATCCCCTTCATTCCTCCATAAATTAATTTCTTTAATTAATCAATTTCCCTTATTTCCCTCACCCACCTAGAGTCACTCCTAGAATCGCTCCTAGGTGTCCCCAAATTCTCTTACAGGTTTTAATGACTTTCCCCATTATTAATTTGCTAGTTCAGTTCAAATTAGAAAGTTCTTAAACGTTAGATACCTTACTAAGTTTGACTTCTACTTTTTCTCTTGTGTTTCCCTTTTCTTTTTATGTTTCCCTCTTTTCCTAGTTTCCTAATTTTTCTAGATTTCCCTCTTTCCCCTTTTCATTTAGAACTCACTTTGGTAGGTGTAGAAATTAACTTTTAATTATCATAATATAATAAAATATTATTTTTTTTTAATTTTTTTTAATTTTTGTTTTATAAATATATATATAGATTATTTTTCCCCCCTTTAAAAAAAAAGGATAGAGAAAATTCCGCCACTGGAAAATTAGACCTAGACTTTAATTTTCGTGGGAGACATTTTATTAGGGAATTTGTTTTAAAAAATTATTATCACATTATTAGTCCTAAGGCCATCTGGGTTCATTCATTTATTATTAATAACGCGACGTTCCCTTCAGGACGCACTAGGTGCTCCAAGGGTGCCACTCGCCTCATCTATTTCCCTTGCGCGACGTGCCCTTCAGGACGCACTTGCTCCAAGGGTGCCACTCACCTCTTTCAATTTTTCTTGTGCGACGTGCCCTTCAGGATGCACCACGTGATCCAAGGGTGCCACTCACCTCTTGACTGACTTGGTAGACATCAAAAACCCCTGGAGTTAATACTCTGCCAGGTGAACTTGTGGGAGACTAAGAGCCTCTAAGGAATAAGGCCCCCGCCTTATTGCACATCCCTTAGAATCATCGTGAGCGACTGTCGCAGTCTGCTCTCATGGCATCGTGGGTCCTCTCGAACTAGGTAAACATTAACCTACATTTCGAGCCACGGCGGGAGTGCTAGTAGGTTGCGGTGGGGCTGCTGTCTACACCTCTCCCTCAACTTCTCTGGTAGTCGTGCATGACCCCTTTACTCCACATGTGAGTCTATTCGGCAAGCTATCGTCAGCCTGCATCATCAACGAATCATGTCATAATATATCCATATCATATCATCTAATCAGATGCACTAATATCACCTATAAAACAATCAAACCCCAATGGTACACTCCCTGACTCGATCCGGAGTCCAAGGGGTTCCATCAATGCCTCTGCATCCTCGAGGTCCAAGATCCTGCACACTCAGTAAAACCGAGTCAATAGCATATGTCTATGTCAATGCAGTAAAACAACAAGTCATCAACCCATAATGCCTCATAATCAAAATCAATGTTTTAATAACATAAAATCTGGATCACTTGCGAGCAAGTGTCCTAAAAGAATAAGTTCGCTCAGTGCGCAAGAGCAGGATGTTACATACACCCCTTCTTGGTCTAAACTTCATCCCAAATTTTCACAGTAAAAATGTCGAAATAAAGTGTATCACAGTATCATAAGTCTATCTATCAAACAAAAATGGAAACCGATGGCTCATATCATATGCGTCCTCCCAAGTCGTCGAGTGCGGACTATAGTTGTCCCACTGGACCTTGACCTGCTCTATCGCTCGACGTCGTAGCTATCGAATGCGATGATCCAAGATGCGGATCATCTCAGTCGTGAGCGCCCCCTCGTCTGATACCTGCAAGGAACTCATGTCAATAACATGTGTAGGATCACTAATATAATGTCTCAAAACAGATACATTAAAAACATCATGCATATGCCTCAAAGAATCAGGCAAGGCTAGTCGATAGGCTACAGGCCCCATTCTCTCCACGATCTTAAAATGTCCCACGAACCTAGGAGAGAGTTTATCTCCTTTTCCAAACTTGATTGAAATCTTATGCGGTTTAACCCGCAAGAAGACTCGATTGTTGACCTCGTAACTACGGTCGACACAGTGCACATCGACATAACTCTTCTGTCGATCCTGTGCTTCTTTAATCCTTTGTCTTATTGTTTTCATTTTCTCTTCCATTTCTTGGATCGCTTCCGGTCCCACCAGGACCCTATCCTCAATCCGATCCCAACTCAAAGGCGTCTGACATGGTCACCCGTAAAGAAACTCGAAAGGCGCCATCTTAATGGTGCTTTGGTAACTTTTGTTATAAGCGAATTCCACCAGTGGCAAGAATTCTTCACAACGCTTTTGTTGGTCCATTGCGTACATGTGCAACATGTCCTCCAAGGTCTGGTTCATTCGTTCGGTCTACCCATCTGTCTCCGGGTGATACATCATACTGAAGTTAAGTTGGGTTCCCAATGCCTCTTGGAAACTCATCCAAAATCGCCTAGTAAACACCCATCCACAATCAGATATAATCTTCTTAGGCACGCCATGTAGCCTCACAATCTCACTGATGAAAACTCTAGCTATGTCGGGTGACTAATAAGTCCCACGCACAGGAATAAAGTGAGCACTCTTTGTCAGAGTGTCTACTACTACGAAAATCAAGTCATGTCTCCTTGCCATAAGTGGCAATCCCACAATAAAATCCATCGAAATAACCTCCCATTTCGATTCTGGAATAGCGTGTGGTTGTAGTAATCCTGCTGGGTGTCTATGTTCAACCTTTACCTACTGATATTCTAGACATCTGGCCACATAGTTGACTATGTCTGCCTTCATTCCCTTCCAAAAGAATAAGGGCTTAAGGTCTACCCTCATCTTCGTGACTCCTAAGCGAGCCATGTAAATTTCTCTATGAGCCTCGCTTAGGATCAAGCTCCTCAACTCGTCATTCGGTGGTACATAAATATAATTTTTAAACCTCAATAAACCATGGTCATCAAATGAAAATCCTTCAAATCTTGGTACCATCATTGTGTTTTGTCCAATAAAACCCTCGACCTCTTTGTACCAGTCATCATCATGTTGTAAAGTTAGAATCTTTTCACGTAGATTCATCTGAAGAGGCAACACCAAAAAGATGTGTGGTATCCAACTCAAAGCATCTGCCACTCAGTTCATTGTTCCTTTTATGTAAGTAATCTCGAAGTCGTACTCGCTAAGAAATTCCTACCAACGTCGTTGTCAAGCGTTTAGGTCACTTTGTGTAAAGATGTGTTGTAGTCCACAATGGTTTGTCTTTAGTTCAAATTTTTGGCCAACAAGGTAGTGTCTCCAAACCTTCAAGGCATAAACGATGGATAACAACTCCAAATCATGCGTCACATAGTTCTCCTCATGCCTTCTCAGTTTCCTCAAGATGCAAGCGATTACTTGTTCATCTTGCATCAAGAGTCCGCCTAAGTCTTCCTTGGATGCATCAGTGTATACCAAGAAGTTTGCGTCCATGTCAGGGACCTTTAGTATCGATTTTTTTTTCAACAACTCCTTGAGCCTCTGAAATGCTTCCATGCATTTATAGGTCCAAACAAACTTCTTGTTTTTCTTCTGCAATTCCGTGATCATATTTGCTATCTTCGAAAATCCCTCGACGAATCGTCGATAGTATCCTGCTAAACCCATGAAGCTACACACTTCCGGGACATTCGTCAGCGCAGGCCATTCCATAATAGCCTTGACCTTTGTTGGATCCATGACGATACCTTCGTCGGAGATGGCATGCCCCAAGTAGTAAATCCTTGATTGATAAAATGAGCATTTGGACAACTTCCCAACAATTTGTGCTCTCGCAAACACTGTAGTACCAAGAGTAAGTGCTCGTCATGCTCCTTCATCGTCCGAGAGTAAATCAAAATATCGTGAATGAATACTTGAACGAACTTGTCCAAGTACTCACGGAACACCCCTTTCATCAAACTCATGAACACCCCTAGGGAGTTTATCAGTCTAAACAGTAAAACAATAAACTCAAAATGTCCAAACATCGTCTTAAAGGTGATATTAGGGACGTCATCCTCCTTAATCCGTAACTGGTGGTATCCTGATCACAAGTCTATCTTTGAGAATATCGTCGCTCCCTTCATTTGATCGAACAGATCATCAATCCTCGACAACGAATATTGATTCTTGATCGTTGCCTTGTTCAATTGACGGTAGTCAATGCAGAGCCTCCACAACCCATCCTTATTTCATATGAAAATAACAAGCACACCCCACATTGACACACTTGGACATATCAGTCCCAGGTCCAACAACTCCTTCAATTGCATTCTCAACTCCTGTAACTCTGGGGTTGACATTCGATAAGGCATTCTTGTTATCGGTTCAGTCCCCAATTAAAGGTCTATAGTAAACTCCAATTCCCTCTCTGGCGGCATCCAAGGTAAATCCTTTGGGAAGACGTCCGCAAACTCTCCACCATAGGAAGGTGTTATAGACCTTCCGCTACTCCCTTCTTGTTTAACGCAAGGATTTCATAAAGCTTATGTCCCTTGTGCATGCTCTTCCGTAGCTACAAGGAAGAGATGAACCTCAGGGAAACTCCCTAGTTCTGTCCTACAATCACACATATTTTCCCCTCATCATCGACCAAGCTCAATCATTTCGTATTACAATTGAGTATCACCTCAAGCGATTCCATCCAATCCATACTGATTACGATGTCATAAGATCCTAAGTTTGTGATGTACAGGTTGGCCCTTGTGACAAACTCTCCTAGGTTAAGGGCACAACCCGTAACCCTTCCTCCAACCTTTTGTTTGCCTCCTGAATCCATCTCTACAAAGCTAAACTCATCATGTTCAATTGTCATTACCTTAATCCTTTTTAGCACTGCACCAGAAATGAAACTCTCAGTAGCACCGAGATCTATCAAAATACTAAGGGTTTGGTCAGCGATGGTACTTTTCATCTCGAGCACAGTCGACTGATGCTCTGCTTGGCGGTTATTCACCATTGCATGAATCCGATGGGCCTTGCCCAAATCTCCCACGGTAGTGGATCCAGCTGTTCCATATGCTCTACTCCTCTCCATAGGGTAGTCGTGCTGGTAGTGTGGCTCCCCACACATTCAACATCCCTTCTTCGGCCTAGTAGTCCTGGTACCCGAAGTAGAAGATGACGGCCCACCGGACTGGAATCTTGGTCTGTTCTACTGAATAGGCCTAAACTGCTGCTTCTGTGGTCGACGCTCCTGCCAATGTTGTGGTCCTCGATAAGGTGTCTGTTGTTGAGGTGTTAGTCATCAATATGTAGTGAAGGTGGATCCCCTCTAGAAGCCACAATATCCTGGCGTAAGACTGGCTGGTGTTTGATGCTGCTCCGCACCAGATGACACATGCCCTGTTGGTCTCCCTGGAGTCTTGGTTTGACCCCCGCTGATAAGCTCCTCCTCTACTATGAGGGCCTTATGGACGACATCATGCAAGGTTTGAGGCATCAAAATCCTAACATTTTCACATATGCTACCGTTAAGGCCGAACACGAACCTGTTGACCTTAAATTTCTCAGTGTTAAGATGAGGAGCATACCGGAGAAGCTCCATAAAATGGGCCTCCTACTTGGGCACCGTACGACCGCCCTATAGTAAGGCGTTGAACTCATTGAGTTGATGCTCAATGAATTCTTCTGATAGGTACCTCTCTCAGAACCATTCCTCGAATAGTTCCCATGAAACGTCGTCAACGACCATGTTCAAATGTGGCAGGAGCGTCTTCCACCATAGAAGAACACTCCCCTTCAGTTGAAAGACCACCATGCAGACCTTCATGATGGAAGTCGTAATCGCAAAGCGTGACGCACAACACCTTGCTTTACAACCGTGCCTCAACGACACAGCCATCTGTGACACTCGTTGACTCGAGAAATCAAATCTCTCGAGTTCTCGGTGGATGCTAATGGTACTAGCTAGGGCGCGTTGTGGACCCTCAGTGGTACAGGTACCCTAGCCTCAACTCAATACCGAAGGTGAATCAAGGCCCTTTGACATTACCTGGAAGGGCCTTGTCCGACCATCATCATCCCTTATAACAAGTGAATCCAGCCCAAGGACTTGCTCTTCCCCTTGGGGGTTTGACTCTGAGGGTGTGGAAACTTCTGGAGGCGTCACACCTCCTTCCATGGCACCACGTTGCGAACCTCTAAGGCGTCCTCTAAAAGCGATCACCACAAGAACATGTTCAGGTTTTTAATTAACGCAAGGGTTAATGCTCACGGGTTTAATGCAGTGGAAAGCCCGGTGATCCACAGACGCGGGGTTGAACCTGCTTTGATACCATATGTAACCTCCCCAATCGTTACGACTACATGCGAAACTGAAAGTGCAATTTTTTTTTTTTTTAAAGGAAAGAAGGCGATGACGACAACAGTAACCACACAACTGACGACAAACACAAGCACGTCGTCCAGGCATCAATAAACTATGACTCCACACCCCGGGCACAAGGGCAACTGGGAAAACATGCGCAGAACAAAAAGGAGGAATGACTACCCGCCCGACACAAACAAGACACACCTACAAGATAAGGGACAACATCCCCGTCCTGACACACGACCAAAGATGAACAAGACTAGAACCTCAAGGCACACGAACCCAACGCATGAAGGCGTTCCACCCCGACGCCAAGAGAAACTTACAACGCTCGACAACACTCACATTGAACGCACCGACTTTGGCTAAGTTATCGTTCACCGCTATCCAATAGGGCACGCCATGATCCCCTCATCAGCAATCATGCCGTCCTCAAGTGATAGCCGTGTCAAAACCTTGGCACCACACATCCTATTTGGACCGAGGAATCTAGAAAAATATGACACGTGAGGATCCAAATACCGAGAGGAACCACACCCAAACCTGAACAACAGGTCGACGAGACGCCGGAGGACGACTACCAGGGAAGACACAAACCAATACATGACTTTGTCAACCACCCACGCCTTTTATCAAGTCTAACCGGTCAATAAATACCATCTAATTAGCATTGAATACAGATCAATTTTATCATTACTTACGTTCTAAAGGGAAATTCTAACTTAATTCCAAATTGACATTAAATACAACCAATTTAGCAAGTCTAATTACCATTTGTCCATAATTACCATCTAATTGACAAATCTAATTTAATCAATACTAAAACAATAAACTACAATTACCATCTAATTTGACAAGTCAGTTTAATCAAGGTTAAAAGTAAAGGACAAGTCTGGTCCGAGTTAGTTAAAGGCGATATAAACATTTCAAGGTTGTTTATTCAATGAAGAGGTTGTCTAAAAGGCTAATCATCTGTTGTAAGAAGCAATTATAAATTACCATTGCTACAAAACTACTGTGTACATTATACATGGGCTGTCAATTAAAAACAACAGAAGGCGTATAGATGACGAGTCACCGGACCATCTAAGTAAAACACTACCCGAATTAGAATGTGTTTCAATCAATTTAGAGAAGGGTTGTCAATAAGTAACAAGCGTTAAACACATGCGAGAGTTAAATACCATTAACTCAGGAATATAAAAATGACAACGCAGTCCTGGCAGACCATCAATAAATGAAACATACTCCTAAAATGGTAACAATGCAGACCCAAGGTAAGTCTGAACGCAGCCCAGTCCAAGGGACAAAGTTCCAAGTACACAGGTGACTAAGGTTGTCTTAAAAGCAAAAATCGTGCACATTACACACAACCCAAAGGAACTATAAAATCGTTGTGGTTAAAAACACATAATCATAATGCCAGTAAATACAATAGCACTGCCATTAAAGCAAGTCGTTGTACCTTATTCACCACAGATTGGAAATATACATAATTACTGTCAAAGAGGAAGTAAATATAACTGCATTGTCATCAATGAAATCGTAACTACCAATAGTTGTAATTGCATTGCCAGGATGCCAATTATAAAAGCATACATGAATAACTAAAAACGTTTTTCCCTTTGCTGGGATACAAAAATAGAAAAAAGAAATGCAGACAGGGATAATTAAACATTTTTCCATTTTCCAGAATACCAATTACAAACGCAGACAGGGATAATTAACACATTTTTCCATTGCCAGGATGCCAAATATCAAAGAAAACGTAGACAGGGATAATTAAACGTTTTTCCATTGGCCGGAATACCAATTTCAAACGCAAACAGGGATAACTAACACATTTTTCCATTGCTAGGATGCCAAATATCAAAAAACGCAGACAAGGATAATTAAACATTTTTGCATTTGCCGGAATACCAATTACAAATGTAGACAGGGATAACTAACACGTTTTTCCATTACCAGGATGCCAAATATAAAAAACGCAGATAGGGATAATTAAACATTTTTTCGTTTGTCGGAATACCAATTACAAACGCAGACAGGGATAAATAACACGTTTTTCCATTGTCAGGATGCCGAATATAACAAAAAACGCACCAGAAGGGGAATTACATTGTTGTCAATAATATAAAAGCAAATCGTTGTACAAACATCCCAAGAAATAAAGGAATAAAAACGATTATCTGTAAGATGTAAAGAGCAGATAGACCATTCAATGTAAAAAGAAGACATTCTGGTTCAATTCAACATCATAGAAGAATAAAAACATAATCACTCTACAACTCAATAATACACAGACAAGAAAAAGATAAACTCTCACCATCAATCAATAAATTGTCGGGTCGAATATCTGCATCAAGGCGCAAGACAACAATCAGCCAAGGACAACCATCAAAGATAGACAGCTGACAGAAGCGTCCTTCTCTCATCATCCTCACACAGAAAAGAAGGGCGTTGAGATCCATAGGTCTATTAACTCCGAAGCAATGACCGTAGATTAGGCTCCTGGCCGACTGCTCAGGCAAGGACTGATGAGCTAGAGACGAAAGGAAAAACAACCACAATGGTCACAATCAATACACCACAGGGCGGTCAAGGCATGTGGGAAAACGAAGGCCATGTGAGTCAATCAATCATCGAGCTAGTCTATGAAAAATTCCAGTCATCCATCTAGACAATTAGTTTACTTACCCAAATAAACATGCAGATCCAAAGCATAAATCCTACAACAATCTACCATTCAAAAATGAAGAAAGTGTACCATTGCCTGATCGCCCGCTTTGAGTTGACGTCCTGCGCGCTTTGTGCAACTCCCGCTTGCCGACCGGCGAGACTTCACCGGTACCTCCCAACCAATTCTAGGGGTACTCTTCTTCCCCCTTAGCCCCCCGAGCCGCAAAGTGGCCACACACGCTAACTAGAGAATCAGCTAGCTCCCAGCTCACCTCGCAAGGCCGAGCTACCACTTCTCACCGAGCTGGGTATCCCAACTCCCACAAGCTAAGTCAGTGAAGTAGAGATTTATGCAACGTAACGTTACGCAAACAGAAAAAGATCCTTCATCCTTCTCCTCCCTTCATTATATAGAGTTTTGAAGTCCCTTATTTTCCTAAAATCTCATATAATTAAAGTTTTAAAAATTAATTCCTAAAAATTCCTCCCCATACAAGTGTCACTCATCCCCTTCATTCCTCCATAAATTAATTTCTTTAATTAATCAATTTCTCTTATTTGCCTCACCCACCTAGAGTCACTCCTAGAATTGCTCCTAGGTGTCCCCAAATTCTCTTACAGGTTTTAATGACTTTCCCCATTATTAATTTGCTAGTTCAGTTCAAATTAGAAAGTTCTTAAACGTTAGATACCTTACTAAGTTTCACTTATGCTTTTTCCCTTGTGTTTCCCTTTTCTTTTTATGTTTCCCTCTTTTCCTAGTTTCCTAATTATTCTAGATTTCCCTCTTTCCCCTTTTCATTTAGAACTCAATTTGGTAGGTGCATAAATTAACTTTTAATTATCAGAATATAATAAAATTATTATTATTATTAATTTTTGTTATATATATATATACTTATATATATATATATATATATAT
>ML796915.1:250675-260676 GCA_009831015.1 Picea engelmannii | reverse complement strand
CTTTAGTTTTTTTTATTATTATTATTAATTTCAATTGTTTTATTTTCCTTAGTTTTTTTAGTTTTTAATTTATAAAAATAAAATAAAATTATATTTTTTTGTTAAATATTCAAATATAGTGTTATTTAATTACAATTATTTTTTATGTATTGAAGTAAAGATAAACAATTTGTTAAAAATGATGTCTCCCAATATATTTAAAAGTATGGAACTATAAATTAATTAAGGAGACACAATTATATGAAAAATATTAATTTCAAAAAAATAAATGGTAAAAAATATTTTTAAGGTTGAAAGAAGTATGGAAAAATGACTAAACACACCGTTGAAAAAAAATAAAAATAAAAATTGAAAATAGATGAAAAATAAGCATTAAAAAAATTATTGTGGGAATATTATGGTTCAGAAAATTTAAAATATCAAAATACCACCTAAAAGGGGAGGGGGGTGCTACCGATAACACCATTTTTAAAAACAAGATAAAAAATGTGACCCTTGAAAAAATGAGAACTCGACAAAGTTCTCATTAAGTTGGTAATATTGTTGGAAGACCTATAATTTGGTCTAATGGTTTCTTAGATTCAGTGTCATATTCAACATCAACATCAAATGCATTGTCAGAGACAAGAAGTTGTGAGACTCCTTCCAGTACAATTGGAAGAATGAGTCCATAAAGAAAACCACCTATCAAAAAAATTTGTCAATATGTATATTTGTAAATTTGCAAGATGGTATGCATATGTAAATGTCTTTTAAAGTCTATTTCTATTGTTTTATTAGAAGGCTTGTTAGCCACTCATTAGAGAATGTTAAGAGTGAGAGGAATCTTGTAAAGGTTTATATATAGCCACTTTATTCAAGAGTGAGAGAATTCTTGTAGGGATTTCTATATAGCCGCTCTTTGAAAAATTATAAGAGTGAGAGGGATCTTGTAGGGATTTCTAAGCCTTTCGACATCAGTAAAGACTATAGTAATTGTCTCATTATCAACTAAAGGATTGCATATGGATTAAATCATCTAAGTTAACATTCTTATTATGAAGTACCGAAGGCGAAGGAATAGAAGGATGCAGGCAATTGGAGCATGTAGATCAGAAGCAGGAAGAGCATCAAAGTTATGCAAATCTTCCTAGGGCTGGTAAATAAATAGTTTCCTTATAGAGATAAGACGTATTTTCACTTGTAAAGATGTATGCTATAAGCATCTCCAGGATGGTATGTCATGTTCATGTAGATGTATACCTTGATCAGAAGCAAGTCAAATAGTACAAATGTTTGTGGAAGACATGTTTTGAGTTGCTTTTAGGGTAGGAGAGAAGAAATGAACAGGGGATTCATTCAGAAATTCATACAGATACATCCGCAACACAAGAACAATGAGTCCAAATGGGCAAGGCATAGATCAACATTCGACTTGGTTTTATGATTTCCGAGATAGACTGTCTACAACAAAGAAGGAGATGGGAGTGCATGTTGAATACATGATTCATATTTGGATAATGTAGAGAATCAATGGAAAAAAAATTGTTGTGGAGGAATCAATGAGCCAAAACCGGAACTATATCTAACTAGCGCCAGTAGCCAGGAGACAAAGTCAGAGCCATATTCCAGAGAAATAGACAAAAGTACATTGAACAAGATGAAGAATCAATCCAAATGATCAAGTCCAAGATTAGTCCCAAAATATTCAACAAGGTGGAAGAGTGAAAGAAGTTTTATCATCACTAAGTTACTAATTTCAGTAAGGTAGAAGAGCGAAGAAGAGTTATCATCACTAAGTTGTTGAAATATTCATACTTTTGAAGGACAAAAATTTCTTCAATGGGAAGGTGTGATCCGGGAGGATCCGGAACGCTCACATAGATTTAGGAAGATCTGGAACGCTCACAAAGGTCCAAGAGGATCCAAAAATGCTCAAAATTTAATTGTCTCAAATGTTCTTTAAAATGAATTCATTGCGTAGATCTCGAGTCTCGACAATATCTTTCCAATAATGCAAAAATCGTCTCAAACGAAGTTTGTATGCAAAATAAATAGCTAGTCAAAGTTTTGGTCAACAAGGGAAAAAAGTCAAAGTCAAAGGTGACACATGGCATAACCATACATCTGTATGATGTTGACGTGGAACATCATACCACTGACATGGCATCCGACTGGGCAAGTGAAGTGGCATTAACCGTACAACGAACATGGCATTGACCATACAATTGGCAACATGTGGACCAATCATATGGTGCCACGTGGCACCTTCAAGAAGGCCAAGTTGGCCTAGGATCAAAATGGTTGGATTCAGAAGGATTCAAACCTACGACCTCATAGCACAGGCCAGCAAACTTAACCACATGCGCTAACCAATCGAGCCAACAATCACGTCGAATATTCCAATGTATAACAATATATTTATTGTTATATAAATATAACATGCCAAAGAAACGAAGTCCGCAAGGCTTGAAACCTGGACCTCCCACCACATGACCCACGACTTAACATAAGCGCACCAACCATTATGCCATATGGTTGTGTTGTTACAATCAACACAACAAACTAAATTTAAGTTTTCGTGTGGGTTTCAAATGGAGGTTGGGGGCCTGCACCCTATTTAATGGGAAGTAATTCCAAGGCTTGACAAGAGAGTACAAGGAGGTACGGTCAACACATTGTTTTTCATGCCAAGGAGTGGAACCATGATGATGGTTGTCTCGATTTGCATGTCGAGGAGTACTATGTTCAAACATAGGCATGCTTATACTCTTTTTTCTCGTTTTCTTGAGAGGAGCACCATGGTGATGTCACTTTTGTGCTAAGATGTTGTCTATGAAATTCTTAGTCTAGATTCTCATTCATGAGTGCCATAGTGCATCATTTGACGTGTAAAGAGGGCGAAATTTAGCCAGTTCAGAATATGATCAATATTATACTCATTTTTCTCATAGTTTCGAGAGGAATTCAATGGTAAACTCTATTTCTGGTTTTGAGTACTAGAATTAAAGAGTGACTTCAAAGTTGGCTTTGTAAGTCCATTTTGTATTGTAATTTTGACATTTGAGATTATGATAAGCAATCTCACTATTTGAAAGGGGACTCAGAGATGTAGCTTGGGAGAAGTGAACTCCATTATCAAATCTTGTATTTTTAGTTCTTTTATTTTCTATTGTGTTATTTCATTATTCTTCAAGTTATTCATCATTTTATAAGGTTTTGGATAATAAGCACATTGACATTTGTTCTGCAAATCACCTCAATACGATCAAGAAATATTTCTGAATAATGTTAGATGTTAATATGGTTTTTAAAGATTAAGTTGGTATCTAAGGATTTTCAGATCATTTCGTCATCCATGTATTTGAGAAATTCATGACAAGATGCATGAATTTCTCAAATGCAATCTCGTTCTTCTCATGGATCGATTTGTTGAAGTTGGTCTTGCACAATTCTACCGCATGTATTTGTTGACTCTAGCTTTGACTTTTCTAGTACATTGATCTGGAGGGTCTTCAAACGAATATAATAGGTGGATGAGTTGGAGGAACCGCTTTGGCATCTCTCAAAAGTTGGGGTTTGATCCCAGAGCGCGTCGAACCTTATAAAACATCAACTCTGCTATAGAAACAATTTTTAGTGGCTAACAAATATAAATTTCAGTAGCTACAGAATAAAATATTTTATAGCAACTGATATAATAATAACTATTTAAACTAGATTGCATAAAAAAGAACAAAATTATGCTTAAGGATGAACATTTTACCTCAAGTGATATTCCAAGTATTGATTTTGTAGCTAAGTAATGATATGATGGAAAAAGGGGTGGAATATAATGTAATTTGAGATTGTGGAGGAAGGTTTTATGGCAGGAAAAGTGACAAAAAGAGTGAATTCTAAGGACCCAACACTAATCTTCTAATGAAAACCTCTACTTATAGTAAAGGGTCACTTCACATAGTCAACTTTGATCACTAGGTCAAGCACCCTCTTCAATCAATGTCATTTGATTATAACTAATTACATTTTATTACCAAATACTTATGGCCCGTAATTACAAAAGGAGAGGTGTTGAAACCCAACAATGTCCGACCTTGGAACACTTAGTAGCCTCTTGGTTACACTGTTTGGTTTGATATAAATGTAGGGTGTAGTTATCAACTTGGTTTGGTGGGTATGCCTTGTGTTCTCTTAACACATTGAGCATGTTGTGCTTGTTTGTTTTTCGCCAATTATGACTTTTTCACCTGGTGTTCTACTAGTTCCACCCTTAATGCTTGAATCCGCTTCTTCAAGTCCCTTCTAGTCGACTTCTCCTCCAAGAGTGTATTGAACTTATCGATGATCTCCTGATCCAAGTCTTCATAGAGTCGAGCTAATTTCTTCTAACCCTACTTAGTGAACCAAAGTCTTTTGACCCACCATTGTATAAACTCATCACCCATCCTTCGTCCAAAGTCAAGCTCTTTTATAGACCTTGTTTGAACTCTTGTGTCACCTTATTAGTTTCTTTCATGAATGGTTCCTCAACTTGGAAATGGTCTTCCCTGTTGTAATCTTCAAACAATGTCATTACTCGACTTGCAAATGGTCTTCCCCATCATAGTCTTTAAACAATATCACCCATCTATATATGCATATAGAAAACCTCTTGTACTTTGCAAGCATTTCGGCTTCTATGCTTGTACAATTCATGTTCCAATGCATTCATTTCATCGAACCTTGCAAGTTTACTCCTATTACTATCAAAGGTGTCTATTACATGCTTTTTAGATTTTATTTTATACGACGTCCTTATAGTTCACTAAACTCAAAATGTTGTTTTTAAGCTTTTATTGAAAACTTGTGATTTGCTCATCAATACTCTATCGATCATTATATAACGTCCATACTTTTATTTTCTCTCGATATAATGCTCTTGAAAGGATGCATACTTGTCCAACAAAGCTTGAAGTTGTTTACCTATGTCTTAAAAAAGAATCTAAAGAACGAAATTTGAAAAAAGTTGGTTAATGTGAAATAAAATCTCAAAGTATATATATATATATATATATATAATCTTAACCGTTATAGAGGTTGAACTTGCTTTGCTCTTGTCAACATTCTAATTATGCAAGCATTCAATATTTCCAAGGCAATCATTATAAAATATTTGGTACTCACTCAAGTAATGGAGAATGAAGCCTCGAAGATTGTGGTGATCCTTATCCATCATAGGTTTCATGTGCAATTTGGACATGAAACATAAGCTTCCATAGTGATTGCCCTACTTTTATCATTTATGAGAGAGACAAGTCATGATAGCGCCTTTTACCTTTGATATCGAGAGTGTTGTTTTTTCTTTGGTTAGTACTGCCCCTTTACTTGGGGGGCGAGACCCCAATTCGTCATACATGTTCTTTTGGGAATTTTTAGGTAAAGCTTTAAAAAATGACCGTTGAGTACCTTCATATTTAACTGTGATAAATATAAATATATTCAAACCTATATTCAGGATAAATTTCGAATGAAAATTTTAAGTAAAATTGTGAGAAATTTGTTTACATGGAAAAATAAATAATTAAGATATTATGTTATTTTTATACATATCAAAGATATAGGTGTTTATAATTGATAATATTTTTAATTGTATATTACTTTATATTTAATTAGCAAAAACATTTTTATACGAAAAGATGTAAAGTTGAAATTTACTTATTTATATAATTTTATTTTTTATTTTTATTAAAATATAATTTTTTTATTAAAATATAAACTTTTATATTAAAGGAGTGTTGTAATTTAAATAATTTTATTTTTTATTTTTATTAAAAGGATTAACTTTATATTAAAGGAATCTTGTAATTTCATTGGTTAATATGATAATACACAAAGACAGATTATTTATAGTTCAATAGAAAAAAAAAATAATAAGGAAAAAAATGATCCTTCATTTTGGTTTTTGAATGGTGGCTTTGCTTGTTGTTATATTCTTTGCATGTTCATTTTTCTAAGATATTGATGCATTGATTCTTCCTTTTGTCCTTCGTTTGGAACTGAGCCAATTGACATTTTTTGAAATGAAACTATTGATTGAGATCTTTTAGCCAAACTTGTTATCGTTTGTTGATGCACTCTGTCTCTAACTTCTCTATTTTGTTTTTGTTGTGTCGTTAATTCAAGAATTTATGCATACTTATGGTTATGAGCTTCCTCCTAAGAAAACATTACCAAGGTTGCATTGAAGGTGGATGTTTGATTGTCAGACAAAAGACTCTCATGCCTCCTCAAGACACAACAAATACCCATGATTTAAAAAATAGGGCAACGCCCGAGATGATTATGGCTTTCCATTCTCTCTAATTCCATTTCTACGAGTACCAATTGAAGGAATTCCAACTCTCTCCAGGATGCCACATACTATCTCGCCCTACTTACCACAGATTCCTCATAAACACTACTGAGTGCTTCTAAACCCTCACAAACCCAAGATGATACCTCTAAAAAATTGCAAACACAAACAAAGACACTAATTCCATACACACATGTATGGGTACCTATAATTTTTATAGCAATCATTGACAGCTTGCCTTTGGAATAATGCTAACACCAATGTAAACCTTCCCTGAGTCTCCAAGCCTATCCCATAGTTCCTATGGAGGGGAATACAATGCACACTTTAAAACATAATTTGAACTAGGGGATTAAGCAATCGAACTTGCTTCCAAAATTATTATCTCAATTATGTCCATGGTTGGTATACAAGATAGCATATGATCTTGTTCCACAATCAAGTTCAAAGTGTGGGAACATCCCACAGAGTTAATTCACCTTAAGTCATCCATCTATATTGAATTTGGGAAGCCACTTGACAATGAGTATTGTATGCATGAAAAACTTTGGGATATATATCACGATTGTAATTAAGGGATAAATGATGAAACTATCCTCTTTTATTCTTAGTTTTGCATCTTCCATGAAAAATGCTTCATTTGCTAATTTATCTATACAATGATCTTTAGCTTCTAAAACATGGAAAAACTCAACCTAGTCAAATTGACTTACCTCTCATTGGATTCTAGATATTAGCCTTGTCAACTTACAATTTGATAGAGAGGAGGAGTCACACATATACCTTGTGATGATTGCAAATTTTCCAATGATTCGCAAGTTCATCCACCTTAAATATGGGAGATTAGATCATTGATAAAGAGCAAACACTTCAATTTGATTATTTATTACCTCTCGTAATCTTTACTCAATTTTTTTTTACGTTCACTGAGATTTATTACTATCCCTTACAGTGCGACTTCTAATTTATATAAAAACTAAATAATTAAGCTATTATGTTATTTTTCTTTATATAAAACATGTAAAAATTAACATTAAGGTATTACAAGGAAGTAGACAACCCTAATTTAGAAGATCAAAAGTATCTCTCACTTTTGACAAGTGCAAATAAGAAAATCAACATTGCTAAAATAAGAACAAACTCTCACGAGTTACATAGTGAAATTGGGTGTTGGACAATTCCCAAAACACCCTGTGATGAAATAATATGCCATATTTGTGACACTAAGAGAGTTAGAGATGAATAACACTTCCTCTTAGATTGCCCTACCTATACCCAAATTAGATCTCAATTTTAAAAAATTTGCCACAATATAGACCTTCTTAACCTCCTAAGTCATCAAAACTATGGTGATCTTGGAATGCTTCTCTTGATGCTTTTTGAGCATAGAAATACAATTTTAAAGGAATCAAAATACTCTCCTACCTTCTTAAAATCTGAACAATTAATTTTAATAGACATTAATCATCATCATCATATTCGATTTGTACTCCCACTTATTAATTATCAAAATAATTTTATTATTAAAATAATACACAATTTTAAAAAACAACATCAAAAATTAATTTGGATTGAGTCAAGTCTATCATATTAACTTCTACCCATGCAAAGGATACAAAACTTGATATGAAACCCATAGGGATCAAATATCTCATATTTATCTTTTGGTAATGAATTTCATATATATATATATATATAATCCACCAATATGAAAATTAGGATGTTTATTTGTCATAAATAAAAAAGAGTATGTGGTGGATGTTTATTTGTCATAAATAAAAAAGAGTATGTGGTCATTTTTTGGGAGGTTTATAGAGAATTGGTTCTCTATGAGGTTTGAAATCATAGTATTCTCATCCAAAATTTTCAAGGTTAGGGCTCTATCAATGGTAAGAATAATTTTGATTTTCTTTTGGAAAAAATGTGTATTTCTCTATATGTAATGCATAATAATTCTAAAACCTTTAGGAACAGTTTGGTTTGGGTATAAAGTAAGTTTTTTTTTTTTTTTTTTGGGGGGGAGGACCATTAGAAATAGTCATGTCACATGTTTTACAATCAAAATATTAGTTGTTGTCAATCAAGGTCTTCCAAGAATTCAAATGGTAGCTTCTTAATCCATTTTTTTGTTTGCATAATTATAATGCCCACTAAATACTCCTAAGAATCTATTGAGACTACAATGTCTTCTAGCATTCCTTCTAGGTTTACAGTAGATTTATCAACCATTTGGAGGACCGTGGGGGTCTATCTCAAGAGTCTTTGGAGTTCCAATTTCTCTAGGTGTCCTTTGCCATGACATTTATTGCTTCTCCTATGTTAACCAAGGTGTTTGTTATCAATTTAGTAGCAATGTGAATTGTCACTATAGGGCTTCTGAGATAAAAATATTTAGGAACAAGTACTTTTCCAAGCATGAAATCAATATGATGACCTATGCCATGGATAGTTTGTGATTTTTCCATTTTTCTTCCTAGTTTACTTAGGCAGACTTCCATTACAACCTTGCTATAAATGGTAACGTCTTGCTCATTGTTTTACAAAAACTCCAAAATGTCTAATAATATTCCCACTTTGACATTTGTTCATCAAATACATGTGAAGCATGTCTTCAATCACTTGATTCACTTTTTCAATTTGCTCATTTGTTTGTGGATGTCAAGATGTACTAGAATTTAGCTTAATACCCAAGTCTTCAAAAATTAAAAGTAAACAATGTATCCCCATAAAAAACAATTGCATTAGGTACTCCATGTAATTCGAAAGATCTCTCTCGTGAATATTTTTGCAATATAAGAAACTTTGTGAGTAGATATAATAGGACTAAAATGAATTTCCTTGTCAATTTGTCTGTGCTAAAACCATGAAACAAACATGTTTCTTCATCATCCTTGGCAATCTAGTAATAAAAATACATTGTTGTTGTTGGCTTATTGAGAGGAGGGGTGAATCAGTAATAGAGAAATTTAATCCTTTTTAACCATAAAATGCAAGTGTTATATAAATGTAGCATTATCATCCAATAGTTGCAGAGTAAATAAACAATGAACAAATGATATATCATACACATACATAGTACACCAGTGTTTTTACATGGAAACCCAAAGCAGGAGAAAACCACATAATGATTTTTCTTATATGTCTTTAAGAATTACATTCATTGGAAGCACCAACTTCCTTTGTTTTCCAGCTACAACTGGAAGGAGGCTCCAACCCCCTAATTTCTCAGGCTACAACCTGAGGAAAGATCCAACTCCCTTATTGTAATACCCCAAGGACGAGCCTCGGTTGTATTTATGAATTGTAAACATGTTTTGTATGCTAGTGAGCCGAGCAATTATAAGTTGGTAGGCTTATGTGTTACTAGGCTAGAGAGCCTAGGTGTTAAAGGCCAAGAACATGTTTTGTATATGTAAATATTCATATTATTAATATAAAAACATCGATGCGTGTAGACCGACCACAAAGAAAGAGTGATGGGGGACTAATCTCCACTAGGCTGGGTAAGGGAGAGGGGGATGAGAGGTTGGAAAGAGGGGCTTAAGTCCAAGAGAATAATAATTTATTATTTTTATTCCAAAGGTTGTTTAAAAGGATATGTTTTTATCCTAAGTTTCTGGGAAAGGACAGGTGACTTCCAAAGGGAAGGAACGTGCTACATGAGCGACAGGTGTCGGCGCAGGCACATGCT